>SNQJ01S0109509.1:0-20619 GCA_010110895.2 Picea sitchensis
CATTCATATTTTCTGCTAATTTAGGTAGATATTGACTAATATACACCATGCATTGATATACCATATATCCCTCAACCATAGAACCCTTCAGACGTGCTCTTTGTCTAATAAAATCCTTTCGTGACTTCAACTGCCTCTCTACCATCCACATCGACCTTGTGTGTACTGGTCCACATAATTCAATCTCCTCAACTTGGTGTATAAGGTAGTGTTCTCGTGCATTGAAAAATGATGGAGGTAGACACTGTTGCATTTGACACATTAGTCGGGGAATTTCTCTCTTCCAATACCTTATATCTTCTTTATGGATTTATTTTGATGATATCCACCTAAAAATGTCGACGCATTAAAATAATATCAAGGCATACATAAATTTGCAGATAAAATATAATATGTCAATAAGTTCCAATACAAATCACATAAGAAGTACAATTTCCTTATAAAACAATACTTACCTCATCTAGTTTCCAAGTACATAGATAATTTGTTTTATGTTGTTGTCAAATTCGTCTAGGAGAGATAAAGGTAGAACATACTGTAACAAAAAACAAATAATTATTATTTGTTTCCAAAAAATGCGTACCAATAAGCAAATATATTATAACCTACTAATTACCTTAATGAATAATTATTATTTGTTTCCAAAAAATGCGTACCAATAAGAAAATATATTATAACCTACTAATTACCTTAATGAATGTATGCCAGTCATATGTTTTAACCCCGCCAAAATCACCTTTTTTAGTTAAGATATTTTGTATGTTCGACGAAAACCCCTTCGGAAACCTAATTTTTCGAATGACCTCTTTTACAATATTGCTCTGTTTCTCCATCAATAACCAAGGAAGACTAGTATTTTGTTCACGACCGTCGCCATTAGAATTAATAATAACACTTTGCAAGGCGTGATTAGCTTCTCGGATGTCACAAAAAATCTTTCCAATTCTCTCTTTGTCAATCGTTCCATCTAATATTCGCCATAACAATTCTGTTATGTTCTTCCCAATATGCATTGTATCAAACAAATGAACTAATTGTAGGTGCTCGTAGTATGACAATCTACTGAATTGCATCAGGTAACTTTTCATTCCTCGTGGAAGCCCAATTGTGCCTTAACGACATTCATGAAACATCAACAAATTGAAATTAACACTAATTAATGGGACAAAATGAAATTAATATTAATGAAATTAACCAAAGATTTATATAATCATACATAAATAATTTGCATACCTTGACGATTTCTAATATATTCTAACTTCCATAGGCGAGGTGTCATCCTTCGTTGTTTTTTTCGTTTTGTTCTTTACCATTGAACTTTGCTTTGTCTGTAGTTCAATAACTATGGTTCTTAGGCAGAAAGTGCCTATACTCATCAAACACTTCCTTTGCTAAACTCCTTGAACGACGAGATTTTATCCTAGGACCACAAACCGAGCATGCAAATTTACCCTTTGTTTGAATACCTACAAGATATATGAATAAATGTAGCGTCAAATTAGAGTTACAATTTAAAATAATGCATGATTTTTTCAAAAAAGATATATAATATTAAATCATAAAAATAAAGTAACAATATACAACAAAAATGTGTTAACCCGGGAGCATCATGAATTGTCTATGATAATATTCCACGGAATTGAAATCGTCTTTTCCCTATTGGTCTAGAGATGTCATACATAGTGATGCCAACCCATAACTTCAACAACTCATCGATGAGTGGCTCAATATATACGTTCATATCTTTAACTTGGTACATACCTAATTGGTTCAACCTATTGCATGATTAATTATACTTATCTAGATGTCATGATATATAAAAGAAATAATTACCATGCACAAAACAAAGAAATGAAATATTTTGTCATGCTTTAAAGAAATTAAAAGATAATTAAATACCTAGAACAATCATTGCCAACATTGTGTGTTGTCTCTTGATCGACATCCAAGGAGGAAGGTTATTGTTTATAACAAAAACAGGCCACACTGAGTATGTAGAACGAAGCTCTCCAAATGGATTGACACCATCAGTTGCCAACGAAATTCTAACATTACGATGTTCTTATTTAAAAATTGACCATTTTTCTTTGATGTAGTTCAATGCAGAACCATATGCAGGCATTCGAAGAACATTGTCTCGACTTCTGTTCTTTGCATGGAAATCCATAAACTGTGCTATACTTTGGCACCTGAACAACTGATGGAAACGTGGAATTATTGAAATATAACAAAGAACTTTGCGAGACACCTTCTTTGACGCTTTATCGGTTCGATATCTACTTATTTGACATTGTGGGCATTCATTTTATAATGCATGTTGTCTATAATATATGATATGATCATTAGGACATGCATCAATAGCCTGATAGTCCATTCCAATTTCTTTCATAATCACGGATATTTCTTGATATGTGCGTGGAAAAATATTTGACGTCGGTAATAGGACATCACCTAACAATATACAAAATTCTAAACAATAAGTCAATGTAGACAATATTAATCATCAATATCAACTAGGATGGTTGTAAGGGTCGTCTTTACCATACTTTGGTTGTTGCAGATTTGTTGACCCAAACTCTTGTTTGTTCTGGTGCCTAAATTTCTGCTCGATTTTGATACAATATCGATAAGCAACTCCCAATGATGAGATGTCCATGAAATCCATTTCTATTTGGATGTACCTATGCATAGCCCCGTGATATTTTAGAACCAGATGCTACTCAGAGACTTTGATACCCAACTTGTTGTGCAAAGTATGGAAAGTATTTGCGAACTCGACATTGTTTGGCCTCTCTCTTGCCGGAGTGTGGTCCATATCATGTACTGTTTGTCATAGCTACCGACAAGGTAATATTGTTCCTTGATTGCATCCACAAAAATCCAAAGTGGGTTTGGACCCATATATTCTAGACTCCTCTGTGTAACTTTTATCCCAATAAGTTTCCCACCAATGTTTGACATAGGGGACATCCTTAAGGAGTGCGAAGGTGATATTTTCCCCGTCGAAAAATTTGTTAATAGAGAAATATGCTTCTAGCAGATTTAACCATTTCTCTAGGTCATGCGCATCTATCTAACCTTCAAATATGGGAATATAAAAATTAAATTGAAACTTGAAAGGAGAGGTGCCTCCAAAGCGGTCGCTCGATGAATATGCCCCTGTTGTTATCTGTAGGAGTTGAAGGATGTGGGAAAAATTATCCATCATTTCATTCCTTTGTCACATGAGAGCTCGCTAAGGCAACATATTAATATAATCTTCTTCTCTATTGTTTTTCTTTTCTTTTTCCATGGAGGATTTATTTGGCGTGCATTAACGAATTTCCTCAAGAGAGACAAGTGTGAGACCTAACTTTCTATAATCAGACCTCCTTGAGAACATGCACTGAAAAATGATCAAGAGCATCCTGCTCTGATACCACTGCTTCGTATTATTTTTGGCACGAAATGAGAGCGCAGATATAATATTTTTTTTTATAGAGATGTATCAATAATATGACAAAGATATATCAGATACATAACCATAAACATATAGATACAGTGTATGATGGTCTGTGGAGAATCTAAGCCTAAAAGTGTATAATCCCACGGTTATGGTCTAAGGTTCTATGGAGGCGAGAGTTGATTGGGAGAGCTAATTTTTTTTGCGTTAAATGAGTATTGGGCCCGCGAGCTAGTATTTGCAATAACTCGATCCGATCTGAGCATAATTTTGATTTTGAAAATTCTGCTAGTGTTTCTTTTAAGGAAGATGTTGGTGCTACAACAAAGTAGGGAATCTCAAGAAAGATTATTGGAAAATGAAAGAATCGATGGATGACTCCAAAAATAAAGAAAATCTGATTAAATCAAGTTAAGGTATGATTGATGAAGTTTATTTGTTTGTAGTATCTCACAATATCAAGAAGAATGGTTGTTATATTATGGTGCTTTCCATCAAATGTGTTCACATAAAAGTTGGTTTTGATCTTACCAATCTATAGATGGTAGTGTTTTTTTAATGGGAAATGATATTTCTTGTAAAATTGTTGGGATTGGGAACATTAAGATTAATATGTTCAATGATATTGTAATATTGTTAACAAATGTTAGACATGTGATCTTACTTACAAATGATTTGATTTCTTTGTGAGTTTTTTATTCTAGTGGGTATAAATATGCAGGTCAAGGTGGAGCACTGAAAGTTTCCAAGGGCAGTTTGGTGGTAATGATGGATACAAAGATTGGGAACCTTTACAATATGGAAGGTAGTACTAAAATAAGTGAATGAGCAGTGGTATCTAGGAAAGCAAGTGAATCTACTTGTTTCTGGCATGAGTGACCTAGCCATATGGGCAAGAAGAGGATGTAGGTTTTGGTAAACCATAAGTCACTTCCATAATTTCAATCTTTGAATTTTTGCAAGTTTTATATCTCTGTTGGTTATGGTGATGAAGTCAAGGGATTTAGATTGTGGGATCCCACTACCAAAAAAATCATAATTAGTAGAGATATGTGCATTGAATAGTTAGAATGTAAGGATCCTTCTCATTACGACAACAAACCTCTTATAACAAGTGCAATTTTTTTTTTGTGTGGGTGTGTGCAAGGGTGACAAGACATTACTTCGCGCCACCACATGACGACGAATCATGACGCATGCAACTGTGATATCAACATAAGGATCTAAGACGCACATCAACATCGGTCAACAATGAACAACAATCAATCGACCAAATAATAAGACTACCCATCCGTCCTACCCTGCAATGGTTAGGACCTCCAAGACACATAAGCAACGCTCAAGCCCAGGTTCCCATCGATTTTAACCATTTAAGGTCTCAGGGCTGACGACTGTTCTGAGGAACATGGAGGTGTCTACATCCTGCCCGACACAAACAGACCAAGCCTTCTAAGCTAAGGACAATCATAAAAAATAGAGTAAACAACCCATCCATCAATCAAGGCTAAAATTCAAAATCTACGAACCCTCTATTAAGATTAACATTTACTAAGGACACATCTAATTTACCATCAGTCATTAATGCACCTCCAATTTAATGTTACCTATAATCAGTTTATCACGTCTAAATAGCCAATACTAGATCCATAATGATAAATAAAATGCATCCTCAATCATAGAACCAATAAGCTAGTCTGAAAGTTTCCATTAGGTCACTCTTCACCAATCATCTTTAATTATTACACATTCCAGAAGGGAAATTCTAATTTTAATCCTATTCTCAATCTACTAGCTATTAGCATTAATTGAGGCATTAACTAAATTAGAGTAGCTTGCTTTTCTTAGTACTAACTGAAATAAGGTAATGGCTTGTTAGGAAATGTTAACAAAAGTAGATTGCTTTTCTTAAATAAAGTAGATTGATATTTTTAAAATACAAATAAATAAAGTAGTTGCTACCATGAAATATTAACTGAAAAAGTAGATTGTGTTTATTTAAAATAAGATAGATTGCCATTTTAAACACTAGCAAATAAAGTAGTTGCTGCTAGGAAATATTAACTGCAAAAGTAGATTGCTTTTAATTATGAAAACATCAACTAGCATGAAGTGGATGGATCTAACAAAGTCGATTGCCTATTAATGCTAATATTGAATGCATTCATCTAAGTTGAAATTAATCCAAACTCAACTGGTACTAAAATATAAATATTCGTTCCTATTCCTTTTTGAATGTAACCCATTAAAACTCTACCAGTGATAAAGTGTTTTAAGATTAAAATTTTATATACACAAAAAAATCGTCCAACCAGGATTATGTGAACCACTTCAGATCTCAAGAGGTGCTATAGCTTAGTGCCTCTTATAATCGTACAAAAACTTACCTTCCACATGAGCAAAGAGGGTGTGTTGTCCTGAGGTTATCAACTTATAAAAAAAACAGTAAGAACTTTAATGCCAATCACCTATTGCTGCCACCATGCGTTGTTTTAAAGCAATCAACCCTTACAAAGGAAAATAAAAGCAAGAAGACGCTCTAAGGGAAAGACGCACAGGTGTGGGGTTTCCCGTCCAAGTTTAGTAAGACGCGCAGGTGAGCATAGCCGTCTAAAGGTTTAAGGTTTGGAACGAAGCTACTGCCACCACTGTAACCTCCATAACTAGAAAATCCCCAGGCTTATCACCATAACCTCCTGCTGTCTTATACGGTTGTTTCCCTGACCTGCTTTCCACCTAGTTCTAGCATTATGCCTTGGGATATAATCTCCTCTACAGCCTGCTCAGTTTCAAGTGATAAAACCAAACCCCTAGAACGACCAGTGCTTCGATCCTGCATAATCTGATGCTCTACAATTTTGCCAAACTTGGAAAAGTAGTCCTTGAACTCATCTTCCGTAATTGAGGTAGGTATCCCACCCACAAATACCTTTTTCGTTTTTGGGGCCTTCGACGAAATCTCCCTTGGAATGGTTCTTTTGATTCCCACCATTTTCCCATCAAGAATGTGCTTGTCCTGTATATCCTGGTCTATGACAGAGGGGTCAACATAAGTCACATACCCAAATCCCCGAGGCTGGCCAGTGAGACGGTCTTTCATTATAATTGAGTCCGTTAGCTCCCCGTACTTACTAAAATTCTTTGTAAACGCGCTCGATATGGTACCCCTGGGAAGACCGCCGATAAAAATCATCCCCATGACTGGAAACACCATTGTCCTTTCTTGTTTTTGCTCTTCTTCAACGTTTTCCTCCCGTTCTGAGTCACCATCCTCATTAGAGGCCACATTCTACATCTTTTGGTCCTTCGAAGAAGCCATCACAGGCTATTGAAAACCAATAAAGAAAATCCCCTTTCGAATGCAAAAGAGCTGAGGACAGATAATACGAAGAACTTTCGGTAACCCTAAATGTTGATAATGAAAGGTTCAACAATCACAAGGAAAATTTGATACATTCTACAGCTTCGACAACCCTTTCCACATCAGACAACAATGCTCAAAATAAAGGAAAACGCAGGGTTAAAGGTGTACGTCTGTACAACCGCAGGGATGAGAAATTTCTCCCTTTCTCCTACTCGAATTGCGCTACAGTAAAGCTGTGTGAAAATTTAACTAAAGCTAAGGGGCTCTTAAATTATCACGCTTATTATTATGACCGCTACCTTAGCCAAGAGTTCAGAAATACTCAGGTGGGGACACAGATATGAAATCTTAAATGTTTCAATCAGGGAAGGAAAAAATCGCCTTGTAAGACAATCACACCGTTAAATTTCTCCAGGATCAAGTTTTCTCATTCTTTTCATCTCAGGAATTAAGAGACCAGTGGAAGGGCATGACAAAAGAAGTCCAACAGAGAACTCGTCCTTCTCATGACAGCAGGATAAACAAAAATTTGAAAAGAAAAAAATAAACACAAGGGATCAAACGTTGGAAATCTCACAAGGGCATAAAAATGGTGAAAGGTGAACATATGAATATCGCGTTAAAGGATTAAAGTAGGGAGTAGAAACAGGGATGAGAACACCGACCAAAAGGAAGACACTAGTGGTTGTAACCAGTGAAGGTCCATCAAATAAATTTCAACACAAAACATCTAAGAGTGTTGTATGCCATCGCACTAAGAAATCAGTAAACTCTTTTACAAAAAGGATATTAAATATAGATCGAGATTTACAACTAAATGCAGAGGTGGAATAAGAATCTTGAGCCGTGACTGAAAAGTACAAAAAGTTGCGCTACAGGAAAAGGGCATACGATCATTAAACTGATATGGATAGCGGGGAGGCGCTTCAGAAAAAGAACTTACACGCCACTTAACTCATCCAAATTATTCTTACTAAAGGATGCAACTACTACCCCTAAGTTGGCTTAGAATTCTAATAACAAGTAAAACCACTATCCAAAATTCAACTCAACTTTCATCTTCAAGGAATCATATGCAAAAATTTAACAAATTTTTCTTTTATTCTTAAACAAATCAACGCACTTGCATACCTGTGACCAACAGAGAATAACTCGAAGTCGCTATCCCGCGCTTGCGCTCCGTCCGAATCCTGCTTGTTGACTGTCAAGACTACACCGATACCTCCCAACCAACGCTAGGGGTACACTGCTTCCCCCTCAGCCCCCCCGAGCCACAAAGGGGCCACACACTATCCAGATGGTACGTCTAGCTCCCAACTCACTTCACAAGGCCGAGCTACCACTCCTATCCGAGCTGAGAAATCCCAACTCCCCACAAGTAATCAGTTAAGTCACAAAACCGGTAGCGTAACGTTACGCTAACAACCAATCCCCTACTTCCTCCTCCTTCCTCTCTTTTATAGTTTTTTAGAACTTCCAAAATTTCCTTAAATCTTATTTAATTTAAGTTTTAATAAAAATCTTCTAATAATTCTCTTTCGTACAAGTGTGATCCATCCCCCACCTTCCTCCAATAAATATTTTCTTTAAATTAATGATTATTTCATTTCCCTCACCCACCTAGAGTTGCTCCTAAATTTACTCCTAGGTGTTCCTAGATTCCCTTATAGGTTTAAATACTTTCCCTAAAATGAAGTTGCTAATTTAGTTCAATTTAGAAGGTTCTTAATTGCAGATTCTTTACTATGTTGACCTCGCTTTTTAACATAAGTTCCCCTCTTTCCCTTATTATGTTTCCTCCATTCCTTGGTTTCCTAATTTTTATTATTCCCTTCTTTCCCCTTTTTATTAGAGCCAAAATGGTAGTTGCGCTATTTACTCTTTTCCTTTTATTATTAATTTAATATATTTTCACTTTCACAAGTTAAATAATTTATTTCTTCTTTACCTTTGATATCCACAGATTTTATTTAAGTTCTTACTCTCTTCATTTTACCCAAAAATTTATGAAGTCCACAATTATTACTTAAGTGGTTTTTAGTTTAAGATTTATTATTTTATTAATTTTTTTTATAAGGTATTTTTCTTAAGAGTAGACAAAATTTTATCCCTAGATAAGTTTTTGGACTTAGAACTTAGATTCTGAACTGGGCGACATTGATTTACGGATTGTATGGCCTATAGGTACCCAGGAACAAACCTAGATGGCCCTAAGAAATTTAACACGTATGGATAAAATCATTGTATGGCCTATAGGTACCCAGGAAATTGTACAAGATGTTTGATTCTTTCATGGTGAGATAAAATTTTTCAATAAATGACTATATAACTATTTTGTTTATAATACATTTATTATATTGATGTTATTTGTTGATGATATTCTTTTTGCAAGCTAAAGCATGATTGAGATCAACAGTTTAAAGGTTGAGTTGTATAGGACATTTCAAATGAAGGATTAAGGAGCAACAAAACAAACCTTGGGCATAGAAGTATATAAAGATGAGAACAATGGTAAGTTGCGGTTATCACAAAAAAAGCATGTGGAGAAGATACTAATGAGGTTTAGTATGAATATTGTGAAATTGATAAACATCTTTTTATCTTTCGATTGTAAGCTTTCTTCAAATTTATGTCCTTGTTATGTGGAAAAAAAGGTTTTGTCTCATATATCGTATGTCAATACAATAGGAAGTATGTATGTGATTAAATGGCCAGGATTAAATATTTCACATGCACTAATTGGTGCTGTCAGTGGAGACATGGAAAATCCAGGTAAAGAGCTTTGGGAATGGTTGCTTTGGTATCTTAGAAGCACAAGTATTACATACAATGGTTACAATGATTTAGTTTGTGGTTATGTTGATTTAGTTCTTTCACAAGGTCTCAACAAGAGAAGATCTACTTCAGGTTATGTCTCACATGGATGCAAGGATCTATTGGATAAGTTTGGACAAGTACATGATAAGGTGTTATGTGATAGTTAAAGTGTTAAGCATTTGACTAACATTCAAGTGTATCAAAATGGAAGAAGCCATCATTTCGTAAGACAAGTTACTAATGGAGGTGGAGTGGCTCATACTAGAGCAAATTGTGCAGACATGTTCATGAAACCAACTTTGTTAAAGAATTTGTGGTGGTGTTTGGATTCTCTTGGCTTGTAGAGAAGGTGATGAATGAAAAGGGCAAGGTATCGAATAAATTATTGTCAATGTGGATATTGTTGAAACGATGTCAATAACTTACAAAAATAAAGGGAACATGGAGGTTTCTCAATCCCATAATTTATGAAAACTAATTAACAAACGACACAATGTGTTTGGTCAAATCTTAGTATTCTAGTCTTAGTTGAAAAAAATCTACCCAAGATAGAATATGTTTGTTTTCTCATTTAATGAATCGGTTTCATGTAATTGTGGATGAATGATTATAAATATGTATCAATAGAGGATAGAGGGTCATGGGTTGTAAGCTTGTTGTTGCGTTTTGTAATCTCATGTTTTGATCAATAAAATATTGATTTCCATTGTCCCATGGATGTTTCCTTGGGTTTTACCACATAAAAAGCACTCTTATCTTGTGTGGATTTTCCATTTTCTTTATTCTATGGTGTAAAACCCTTTCCCTAGGGTATAAGCTCAAGAAAGAAAAAAATCATGGATTATTTTTTTAAACACAATCCCTAGTAATAGAAAAAAACATGTCCTTTTCCTTGAAAATAGGCTTCCAAATTTCTAGTTCCCCTTGAAAATAAGCCAATATGATTCATGATGAGATATATTGTTTGACTATTTATATCTTTTTAGTAATAGCTTTTTTAGATAAAGATAAATACAATGTATTTAAATAATATAAAATATTTTACAACCTTAAAAAACTATCTTAAAATTTCAAGTTTTGGGTATAATTCACCGTGTTTAGAATTATTTAATTATAGCAATAGTGAGAGTATTCTTGTGTTTATTTTTATATGTTGTGGCAATTGTTTTATGTCAATGTTTTCGTTTCCTCCTTTCTTTAATATTTTGCAACAACATTTAGACACCAAATCTTAAGTAAAAACCAACTATAAATAATTGTTAGATTACAATCTTATTGGCTTCACAAGTTTTATTGTAGCACGGAATGAAGAAAAAGTTACGGTTATTTTTTAAATATTTTGACGTTGGATGAACAATTTATTTTACATGAAAACAACAATTGCTTTTACAGTATTTGCTTATATGGCTTTGGATGCCTAAAAAAAATTGAAAAATCCTTCTCACACATGGTTTTACCTTTTACCCATAGGTGAATGAGAGATTTTAAAAAGTTTTACCTTTTACCCATAGGTGAACGAGTGGTGAATGAGAGATTTTAAAAAGTTTTACCTTTTACCCATAGGTGAACGAGTGGTGAATGAGTGCTTTTAGGAATAAATATCATTTTGTTTGAACAAGTTTAATCCAATGAAGAGGTAAAGATTCTTAAAATTTACTTCCCTAGAATTTGAGTTCAATGAGCATTTTTTTTTAACTCAATTTGTATTTAATGATTATCCTCATACTTTGAGGAACCAAGGGAAGACCTTGGATCCCCTTTGTGTCCCTTATGCACACGTGATTTGATCACAAGTGAAAGGATGCAATTTCGTGGTTGTTGAAGATTTTCATGGTTTGACAAGAGAATACAGATTTATTATGTTTTTTTCCTTATCATCATTTAACCCTAATGTGTTTGGCTGATTTTTTACATCCATGGAAAAGGTTGCAAAGCAAAAAAACACAAGGAAAATGGAATCTAATGGATAATTAAATGATGATATTCATATGGTTTTTTTACTTTACATGCACTTCAATTGAATAGCTATTGATAAGTTCAATGCATAACATAAATTAAACCTTACCATAACATGACAAATTAGATAATCCCCACTCCTTATCGTCCTTAGATATTATGTTTGAATAATATTGCTCATGTACTAGAAATATAATATTATGTTTGAATAATATTGCTCATGTACTAGAAATATATGACGTAAAATATTTATAAAATTGTTTGTTCGACTCTCGTTGTGTTTGACAAGTTGATCTCATGCGCAAATCGTGATTACAAGTTGATATCATGCGCAAATCGTGATTACATATTTTTACGAAGATTTGGACCAATGTAAGGACTAGAACGAAGAAAAGATCATGGAAACGAATCCATTGGGGTGGTTAATGTAAATTTATGAAAAAATAAGAAATGCTCGTTCATGTAACGATCATGGGGAGTCTAAGAGACCTTGGAAGTTGAATCCAAAGGTCACACCAATGCATATATCATTGTATCATATCATTTAATAAATCCAATCCACGCTTATCTTTATATGCTTGTCTAACAGTGGTATGAGAGCCAAGTTAATGAGAACCGCTGAGAAATTGTGAGAAGCGGATCGTTCTTGCTGACCGGATCACTGCTCTCCATGGGAAATTGATGTTGGTGTGCCGAAAAGGAGAAAGGGAGATCGCTCACGGCCTTTGCGTGGAGGAGAGAAGAAATGCTACTAGTGACCTATCGGGTTGCTCTGAGGAGAAGCTTGAATTGCTGGAAGGATTGGAACAAAAGGGGGATCTTTAGTTGAGCATGGCGTGGAGCACCCACGTGAGAAGAGGGCATGGAGCACTGATCTGAAGCACATAAGTGATCTTTGTTTTTATTTAATGGCAAGAAGAATCTCGTTCATCTTTGTTTTATTTAATGGCACAAAACTTCACTGGAAAATGTGACCGATCTGTTTTATTGAGAAGCTTCAAGGTGTTAATCCCACGCGTACCCTTACGACCTAAAATCTTTGTTTGAGCAAGAAACATCTACATAAAAGAAAGAACGTTGGCAAAAAGAGAAACCTCAACTTGGACGGATCTTGGAAATTAATGAGGTAATCTTCATTTTTATGATTTTATAAACTTCCCTTTAAAACTCCTCTCAAAATTATAAAAGGTTATATGACGTCATTTCCAAAGCATCATATGGAGAAATAGTTGAGAGGCATATAAATCTATGGTTCCACTAATTTAGCCATCTTTGGTTATATGAATGTTTGCAAATACAAAATTGTTTGTAATTGGAGTTATAAGGGTTTGTTATTTATTTGAAGACTCTTTTGTAAAGGTGTTATATGAGTCCTCTTGACTCAATCTGAAATTGAATAAGGAGTCTATCTTGTGATTCAGGTGAGTCATCGGGACATCCCCGTAGTTTTGGGTAATACTTATGCATCAATCTATCACTCTGCATGCACAAACAGACATTAAAAAGTGGGAATTTTGTGGCATAAACATATAAGCATCTCTCTTCCATATTCTCCATAATGGAAAGAATTGAAGAATTATTTACAATATTCCACACATTAATTAACTCAACTACTAAATCTACAATTGCAATAAACAAGTGTACCCTCAACACAATGATTACTTGTTTACAAGTAATGCACAAAAAGATTGATATGTTCAAACATCAAAACAAGTTGTTGTCCGATGAGTTAAGTTTGCTTCAACAACAACAATGTGATTATTAGCCGGAATCAAGGATGAAAATAATGAAGAATCTCATTTGACTAGTAATGAAATTCATAAACAACATGAAGATCAGTTAGATGAAGTCCTCTCACGTAAAAAGTTTTGGATAAATGTATTGTTCGACCATGGGAAGAATTATGTTTTAAACGAAATTGATATGGAATAGGATATGTAAAGGATGCTGACAACGTTTTTTCATATTCATAATTATTGTGAACCTGTTTGCTTTGTGAGGGGAGGCTTTTTGAATGATGACAAGACGACAGATCATATTGGTAAGGAACATGTACATGATATTGTTGATGAATATGTTGTTACATATATTCCAGATCATGACTATCGGTCGAATAAAGAACCCATACGCTGCAAATCGCCACCGATTTCACGCATGATAAGTCAAATTGTTTTAATCTTCACCCATGTAAATTTTGTGGGAAGACAAATCATCCCTCAATAAGGTGTCAAAAGTGCAAGCGGAAAAAAATTAATTTTGAATGGTTAGGTAATTGGTGTTGGCGTTTGGAAGTCAATTTATTGGAGCAGTCTTATTGACGAGTTTATACACAGGTACACCCATATTTTATTGGATTATTTCTATAATTGATGGACATGAATGTTTTTCAAGATTTGATGATTTAGGGTATGATCTAGGCCCAGTTGATGTAGTCTTCTCAGTTGAATATCGAGTCTTCAGACCACCAAGACATGACAGGCTGGATCTCTTCTTTGGCTAAGGCTTGTGAATGACTACTAAGAAGAATTGAAACCACTGTCCCCTCGACAAGAGGGAATTCCAGAAGTTGAGTCAGTTCCAAGATTGATTGAGTCGTTCCAAGTTTGATTTAGAGCCCCGTGTGAACAAATGATATTGTTTTGATATGGTTTGTGGTCATCTTAAAACTATCTTTCAATTGAGCAGTGTAAGACATGAAGTTCTCGCTGGTTATATTTTCATTTTGAGCCTTGAGCTCTTGTTAGTTTATGGTCAACTTAAAACCATGCCATTTAATAGAAGACATCAACTTTTGTTATCTATTTGGTTTGTGTTCATCCTGAAACCACCAGATGAATTTGTGGTCAACCTTAAACCACCATTTAGTATAATACATCAACTCTCACCTTGGACTCATATACACCTCTTTGGATTAAGGAGGGGATGTTGGAAACGTAATCCATTAGGGTTACGAAATTTATGGAAAATGAACAATCAAGTTCATGTAACGATCATAGGGAGTCCAAGAGACCTTGGAAGTTGAATCCAAAGGTCACATCAATGTATATATCAATGTATCATATCATTTAATAAAGTAAATCCACGCTTATCTTTATATGCTTGTCTAGTATAATTGAAAAAGGGGAGAAAAACGAAGATTTGATTAAGCAAGGGAGATGATATCGAAGAATGCACAAGTTCTGTGGCAAAAGAGAAGATTCGTACAACTTGTAAGTCATTGAAATGGAATGTATAAAGCATAAGGTCATGTTGGCTTGAAATGGAATGTATAAAGCATAAGGTCACGTTGGCTTGCAATCAAGGATGAATTTTTTTTTTTTTCCTTTTTCGCATGTCAAAATTTTCAAGGAAAATTGTAATTTAAATATAGTTATTAAAGGAATATCTTCTTAATCTATTTCAAGAATAATAACAAGGGGAGTGATATAAGGCCAAGACTCACATGGTAAAGTAAGAGTCATCTGATTTATTTTGTATAAATAGAGCTCTTGTATTCAATTCAAGGTTATTTTTCTTTTTATATTGTAAGTTATCTTTATTTGTGAATCAAGAGGCCACTCTTAACCAAACTCTTAAACTTTTGTGATCTAGGTTTAGTTGTATATTATTATCTAGTCTCCTAGATTTCTTGTTTCTTGTGAGTTGTAACATTGTATCATGTGGAATATCTGTTTCTTGTTTTATTATTGATCACTTATCTTTCACATGATTACAACTTATATCAAGAAAACATAATTTCGATAATTTATAGGTCATTCTCAGTCCTTATAGTTTCTCTTGGGTTTTGTGTCTAGATAGTAGTTGGTGGACTACTCTCCCTACTCTTTATACTTCTCCCTTTGTTTTAAATCAAAATTAATATGAAGTGAATATTCTCTCTATGATTAGTAGACTATCCTTGGTCCTTGAAGCTTGCATTGGGTTTGGTGCTAATGGAAATGGGGGGATTATTCTCTTTCAACTCTTTAAGTCTCCCCATTGTTTTATTTCAAATCTATTCTTGAAGCACTCTTCCATAATTAACCAAATGGTTCATCATTTTCAATGAAAAAAAGGCCTATTAGACCCTATCACCAAGTGAACCTATGAGGTTGTTATGGGAAATTTTACTAATCTCAATTACTACAATAACATCAAAAAACTTTATATTTTAAAAAGAGGATAATAGACCGTAACAACCACCTAAAAATAAAAATAAGAAAATGGATAAAAACTTTATAATTTAAAAAGAGGATAATAGACCACAACAACCACCTAAAAATAGAAATGTGAAAATGGATAAGGTGCTACACAAAAGACAAAGAGCTACTAGCCAAATTAACATTGAGCACACTTCCACACAAAGATACTAAAAAATTCATATCAAACACCTCGACAATTACATTAGTTTCTTTATATGTTTTATTAAATAATAACTATTGTTTTATTAATTTATAATAACCTTATACCAACAAATTCAAGGACATCTACCACCCTCCTACTCAAAATAAGAAATAATCAAAGAATCTCGATAAACGCCAAAGGAGCCCTAATTATAGGAATCTTAATCAACAACACCTTAAGGGACCCTCTTTCCAATCATTGACTCATGTGATGTTTGTTTAGTTATCTGTTGGATTTAATTGTGCTATCCTTAAGGCAAGGACTTATTGGCTCAAGTTTTACCACTTTGTTATAGAAAAAAATGATGTGAACATTGTAATAAAATTTATTTTATTTTTGACAATTTTTATTTTTAATTGTAATGGTAAAGAAATCCTATCCAATACTATTTAAGGTTGAATAGGAATTATAAGGTCTCATAAAATCTAATCTATTTTTGACAATTCTCATTTTCCATTGCAATGGTAAAGAAATCACATCCAATACTATCTAAGGTGTAATAGGAATTATAAGGTCTCTATGGTGTTTTGTCTCTTTCCAAAGGATGGTAATCCACTAAGGCCTAATAAAGTATGTAGAACATATCGATAAAAGAGAGACTCATGTGTTTGATCAAAACAATTACTCACATTTAAGGAAGATGCCAAGACCTTAACCAATAGAATTCCTGCCAACCATATAACAATTCCAAACAACAAACAAATTAGGGCCTTGTAAATATATTATAATGACATGCTTTGTGTCTCCTCAATTTTCTCTTCAAAGAGATAGTGCCAGGTAATTGTGGAGATTCAGTTGAGAAACTAAACTGTATAAATGTTGTTACCTTTCACTATAGATTTGAGATGCAATGGCTATGGAACTACCCAAGATCAAGAGTCTAAAGAAAAAAACCATGGGTCAAAGTAAAACCACATTGTTGTAGAAGAGTTGGCTATGCTCATGAACTCAAAAAATCCTCTTTGAAAACAATTTTAATTTAAAAAATACAAATACAAGTGTCTACTTCATAGGCTAAAGAAAGAAATCCATGCCACATATCTCTTCTTAAAGAAATCAAGGACAAACACTAAAATTAACTACTTGTGTGCAAGAAATCACTAAAGCAGAAAAATAAGAACATTGAAGCAAGAAATGCATGCAAAGTCTCTAATGTAAAAAAAGCACATGCCAACATGCACCAAAAACCCCATCAATGCAACTTAGTTGATTATGTATCGATAGATATGTTTCCTAGCAAACATGCACCAAAAACCCCATCAATGCAACTTAGTTAATTATGTATCGATAGATATGTTTCCTAGCAAATGTGTATCCATGCTAGGTACTAATGTACAAAAAAAACTGCTCAGAAATTTAAAAAAAATAAAAATGAAAGAGGTAAAACCCACTTGAGAGGATATACAAGATTATGTATCTTTTTTAAAGTAGAATCCTTCTACATCCTCAACAAAGCCCATAAATCAATTAACTTTTATTCTTATAAAAGGTTTGGTGTAGATGTCAATGATTTTCTTCATTGTTATACAATAACTCAAATCAATGCATAGCCCCTAAATGAAGTGCATATGAATATCAATATGTTTGATCCACAGTGTATGAATCTTAATGAAGCTTTTCAATGATCTCCACTAAGCTCCCATTAACAAATTGATCCATTGATTAACTATGTATCCTGGCAATTTGAGTTGTCTTAATTTGTGTAATGCAAACAACAACTGAGAATATTTAATCAGGAATGTAATAGAAAATCGAACTAAAAAGGACCTCCCCTAGAATATAATATTTCTCCCATGTTTAAGATTCTCTAGATTAAATAGTGATACAAGAGAAGTGAATACTCAATAGAGAGAAGACACTCAACAAAACTTTTATTCATAAAATTTTATCCTTTGATACCATGTGAGATTTGGTTGAGTAATCAAAGTGAAATTTTTTTATTTCCTATGGATTGATGTAGCGGTTATGAAACTACCCAAGATCAATAATCTAAAGAAAAGACGACAGATCAAAAAATAAAATTTAACTGTTGAAAAATAGTTTTGCTTGCTAATTAACTAATTGATTCCCTTTTTAAAAATAATATTGCTATAAAAAATACAAATACAAGTGCCTGCTAGAAAGATACATAAAAGAATGCCATGCAAATTCATGCCACGAACTAGAAAGATACATAAAAGAATGCCATGCAAATTCATGCCACGAATCTCATTAAAGAAGAAAAAAAAAAAGTAAGTAAGCTTAACTGCCTATGTATATGAAAGTGTTGAAGCAAAATAAAAAGGCATTGAAGTAAGCAGTCTATATGTGTATGAATGTGTTGAAGCAGAAAACAAGGCCATTGAACTAAGCACTATACGCAAGGGATTTGATGTAAACAAAGTACAAAGTGAATGTACACATACACCAACAGTAACGAGAACAAATCTAGACCATAGACAATATCACACATCTTTTCTTATTCCATACACAAAATCAGAAACCCTTTTCTCCGTAGAAAATATCACTCCACTAGAAACACTACAATATAAATGGTAGGTCATTTAAATACAAGCATTCCACAAAATATAGCACCAACATGCACCAATTTAAAAGATGAAGATCTTGCACGGTGTTTGCGAAGCAACAATCAAACTCTTCCAGAAATACAAAAACATGTCATTACAAAATCAACAAAGAGCTTTGTTTCCCATGTTTGAAATCATCTTGGAACAAATCATATATTCCTCTTCCTCTTTAACATGCCAATGGAAGTCTTCCAAATTATGGTATACTTTAGCAACTACCTCAAACTCAACGGACCAAAACGTTGTTTGCATGCATTTGAAATGGTGGATTCCATGAATCAATAACGTTAAAGAATGGATAGTTAACACAGTCATGTACCATGTTTGTCTCATGAAAAACAACTATAAGCATAACTATGACACTTATAAACGTAAATATGACACTTATAAGCTCCTATAAATTCGTCACTTATGGCAAATCATTAGACTTAGAAACGTTTTCCCAAGCATAAGAGGGAAGCATCTTGCCATTGAAAAATGCAATTGAAGTTTTTATAAATGTGTTTGAACTCTTTTTGGAAGCCAACCTCAAACACAGATTTCGGCTTTCTAACTATGAGTCTCTTCAAATTCAAGGGATACACATTGATTCCTTTTGGTGAAGATTTATCTCTATCTTGTACATGTTTGGCTTTTAAATTCTCTCATTTGATCATACTAAAGTCTAAAACTAATGTTACTAAATAAACCAACTATAAAATGTATCATATCTCTTCAATTTTAATTAACATCTCTTAATCTTAATACCTTGTTAACATATTGAAATTCTGAAAATCCAGAACAACTATTAATTATTATTATTATCCCACAGAAGCAAACTTGTACTCCACTAAAACTACTAATTACACTTATTATCCCACAAAATGCAGACTTTTAAGAAACCACTACAACTATTAATTATACTTATTATCCCACAAAATGCAGTCATTTACTAAAMGARCGAGATTCACATATCCTAGTAACCACACGTTATATCTTTTGTACTAGGCGGTCTAATAACCAGTTGAGCATTGACTTCACTGTTTTGGGTGCTGCTTCCTAATGCACTTGCAAGAGTTGCCAAAACGGAACCATTCTCATACAGAGGATCGACAAACTGAAATAAATAAAATAGAAAGAAAATAAAATAACTTAAAACTTCATAAATGAAAAAAATAATTATACTTCTTATCCCACAAAATGCAGTCATTTACTAAACGAGATTCACATAATCACACGCTAGATCTTTTGTACTGGGCGGTCTGATAACCAGTTGAGTCTCGACTTCACTGTTTTGGATGCTTCCTAATCCACTAGCAAGAGTTTCCAAAACCGAACCATTCTCATACAGAGGATCGACAAACTGAAATAAATACAATAGAAAGAGGATAAAATGGCTTAAAACTTCATAAAGAAAAAAATAATAATAATTAAAAGTGCAATTAAAGAATAGTTATATTCATATTTCTACTCACCCTTTTACGATGGAAAGCATTCTCTTCACTTGATATCCGTTCCTACAATTTTAACAAAACTAAAAACAAGTTACAAAATGCCAAGTCCTATAATAATCATTACTTACAATTTTAACAAAATTAAAATCAAGTTACACTTAGAAATAATGGAGTAAGAGTTAGTTGTAGAGACAGTTACCAGAGTTATTAGTATAGTTGAACTCTACTTTACTGAAATAGAGATTCCGGTTATCTATGGTTTGCATGTCATAAATTAAGTAAGTTAGTTTCTTATATAAGAATGTAATCAGTCTTCATTAATCAATAGAGAAGTGAACTTAACCTCACCGTGTGTTTGTTTTACATATTTCTAAATTAGTATCAGAACCACGAAAAGAAGTGCTTAAATTTATGCGTATATTTATAGAAGTCCACAAGTCCATCTTTTTTAAAAGTGCGGCGGCACACTAATTGTGTATTACAGTGCGGACCCGCAGTCTACTGTAGCGTGAGGTGCGGAAACCCCTGTGTTTGGGCATGCGTAGGTTAGAGATGGAGAAGGGACGCGATTTCCTTAAGGGTGTTGGCGTGAGGTTTTTCCCATGGGCTAGTGAGTTTTTTTTTAATTTTTTATATTAAAGTGGATTTTTTTTTTTTTTT
>SNQJ01S0109510.1:0-11120 GCA_010110895.2 Picea sitchensis
TGTTTTTAGTTTATTAAAGAATCATATTGAATGTCTAAGGCTAATGTTGGACAAATGCAGGCAGTGCCAAATTGCTTTGAATCTGAAGAAGTGCATCTTCTTCTCACCATTTGGAGTGTTGTTAGGTCATATTGTATGCAAGCAGGGATTGTTGGTTGATCCATCTAAAATTGCCATTATAGTTGATCTTTCACCTCCTACTTCAGTCAAACAACTGCGCACTGCACTGTGACACACATGATATTACAGGAAGTTCATTAAAGGATATGTTCAGATCATAGTACCTATGGAGAAATTGTTGAAGAAATATTGTCAATTTATTTGGACAGAAGAATTCCAACAGAGATTCGACACACTAAAATAGAAAATGGTTACTGCGCCTATCCTGGTTTCTCTAATTGGAGTAAGGAGTTTCATGTGCATGTCGATGAATATTCTATTTCCTTAGGAGAAGTGTTAGGAAAATCTGGTGAAGGAGAGATTGATCATCCATTAGCTTTTGCTACCAGGAAGCTGTCAACTATAGAGGTCAACTACACCACCACTGAGAGAGAAGGGTTATCCATGGTGTATGTGGTGAAAAAATGTTTCCACTACTTGTTGGGAGGGCATCTTGAAATGTTTACTGATCACTCCGCACTGAAATACCTAGTCAACAAGCTAGTGTTGGGGGGAAGAATATACATATGGCTTCTTCTATTTCAAGAATATGACTTTGAGATCATATTCAAGCCAGGAAGAATGAACAAAGGTCCTGATCACTTGTCAAGGTTGGAACATGGAGAAGAGCCCACTAGTTTGGAGGACACACTACTGGATGCATAGATGCTAGCCATTAGAAATATTGATGAACAATTCGTAGAAATAGTCTAGTTCCTGTCAACAGGAATGGCGCCCAGTGAATATACAATTCCCCAGAAGAAACAACTAGTAGTGCGCGTTGCAGACTTTTCACTTATAGCTGGAAAACTATACAAAATGGGACCTGATGAGATATTGAGAATATGTGTTATGGAGGTAGAGCGAAAATTGATCCTTGTAGAATCTGATGAAGGCATCAGAGGAGGACATTACACAGGGAAAGAAACTACGCAGAAGGTTATGAGAGTTGGCCTTTGGTGGCCTACCTTACATAGAGATGCCAAGGACTATTCCAGAGCCTACGATGTATGCCAAAGAGTTGGAAAACCTTCCCAAAGGGATAAATTGACATTAGCACCACAACTGACCCTACAAGCATTTGAGAAATGGGCCATTGATTTCGTGGGACCTATAAACCCACTAGGGAAGCGCACAGGAGAAAGGTACATCATCCTTGTGACATAATATTTGACCAAATGGGCCGAAGCAAGAGGATTTAGGGACTGTCGTGCAACTACAGTTGCACGATTCATATTTGATGACATCATAACCAGGTTTGGATGCCCAAAGATCCTTGTGAGTGATCAAGGCACAGATTTCATAAATAAGAATGTTGAAGCCTTGACTGAGGAATTTGTAGTCCACCATCAAAAAATCACATCTTACCATCAGAAAAGCCCACATGGAGAAGAGTTAAATGGGACAGTGGAAGCGTTCAACAATATCCTGGAGACAACGCTAACGAAGATTTGTAGTCTGAATAGGGATGATTGGGATTTAAGAGTACCAATAGTACTTTGGTCCTATAGAACCACTTGCAAGAAGCTAACAATGCAGACCCCCTTCAAGTTGGTTTATGGTCTTGAAGTTGTTGTTCCAATGGAATACTTGGTGCCAAGCTTAAGAATTGCTTCCTTTATATATATGGATGACATTGGTGTTGTTCAAGAGAGGATTTCACAATTGGTTGAATTGGAAGAAGACAAATTTGTTGCAGGATTCCATCAGCAAGTACAGAAGGAAAGAGAGAAGGCCTACCATGATAGTCACATCTAGAAGAAGGCATTTAAACAAGGTGATTTGGTATTGGTATATGACAGTAAGTTCATGAAGCATCTTGGGAAGTTTAGAACGCATTGGCTCGGGCCATATGAGGTTTCTCATGTTATAGAAGGAGGAGTTGCGCAGTTAAAGACCTTGAAGGGAGAATGGAAGGAAGGATTAGTGAATGGGAGCTAGCTGAAGTTGTATTATGACAACCAACTACCTCTCAGATCTAAGTAAGAGCATAAGAAAAAGGGTCTAGGTACAAGGTGTAGTTGAAACTAGGTACCAGACACAGAAAAGACAATCTGCACAAGGAAGGAGAGGAGGCATAGAGAATAAAGCAAAATCTTCTTTGCGTAGTCCAAAGTCAAAGTAAAATAGGAAGCTCATATTTGAAGTGCCTCAGGACTAGTCACAAGTGAGTGTTGGGGGCCTATTGGCCCTTGTTTATGGAAGGAAGAAAAGGCGAAATGTGAAATGCGCAGAAGACACAGTGACTATTACTGAGTCAAAGTGAGCAAAAGAGCAAAAACGATGGAGCAAAGCTCGAGAAAGCAAGTTGTTGGATAATGAGATCGAGGATGACAAGTCAACAAGCAAGAAGGATCGTGGACAAATCAACAAGCAGAAAAAGCCACTGTTAGATGCTTTGGAGCATCGCACGAGAAGGAAGGAGAGACAGGTTGGCAAAGCCCTAAAAACATGGGTCAAGTTGACCTAGGGTTTTAGACACCTAGGGTTTTGGTATCTAGGGTTTTGACACCTAGGCTTTGGCCTAAGGATGTTAGTGAGCTATTGTAATGCATAAATAAAGGTCAAGAGGACCTGGTTTGGGTTGTTGTTGTTATTGTCGCTAGTATTGATCTAGTTGTATTGTTGATAAGAGTAATTATCATCTTACGAGAGGGAGAGTTGAGTAAAGATCCTTATGGTATTGTAAGATCTTTAGCTGGGTGCAAAGATCAAGTCCTGCAGCTGGGTGCGCAGGAAGGGGAGAGATAGAGAGAAGAGAGAAGATATGTTGGTTAAGAGTGTAGATCATAATTGTATGCTTTCATCTTAATACATCATAAATCACAGTTCTATGGATGTATCCCTAAGAGAGAGGGTGAACCACGTATATCTGTATTGTGTGTGTGATTGATGTTGTGTTATTTTCCTTGATATACTGTTATTGCATTGCTGTGGTGGATCTAAAATATGTATGGAGTAGATCTAAGCTGCTAAGTGATATAGGCATGTTGTATTTCTCTAGTATTGGATCCACTTGATATTTCCCTTGGTTGTAGACACTTCTTTCCTGCAACTCTCCATAGCTACTTTGCAGGTGTAGCTGAAAGGGCCATGTAGTTAGGGCTTGTTGGTGCGCTCTTGGAGCTGAACCTTGGGTCTTCCCCTGTGCCAACATTGTTAAAATAATTTATATCATGGTATAATTACTTCTTGGTTTTGGGATATAAAAACCTATATTGGCTCACCTGAATTTGCAACCTTAAATTGTTCTCCTTCCATACTTCCATCTTTCCACCAATAGGATAAGTGGGGATAGTCACTAGGATGCTTGATCCCTTAGATTTTAGTTTGTATTACTTTCTTTCAATTAGTTACAACTTTCATTGCGATTAAATTTCAAGTTTCATTGTTCATTTTATTTCTTAGTTTAGACTACGAGTCCCTAGACATTCAAAAAAATTTAGAACACATTGATATGAGTCATAAACCTTATTTATTGATGAGGTGTCATCATGATATATTTTTGAGTTTTCAATGATATCTAGATATAGAAGTGGTTCAATCCATGTACTATAAATTCATATAATGAGATCAATATAATGTGCAAGAGAATGGCATAAAACCCTTTCTATCGATTCTTTTCTTATCTTGCTTGTGATATATTTGTTAACATGGTACCAAAGCCTCTTTATTCTCAAGGGGCATGATCGAACCTCTATGGTAGTTGTTTATAGGGAATTGGTTTAACACCATGGTAGTGATACATGGTAATTGTTACATAAAGAACACTAGAAGAGCTTGCTAAATTATGTAGTCGTCTTTCCTGCAACAAACTAGCTCATCTGGATTTAGGAGTGGAATAAAAAAATTAACAGAATGGATACAATAAACATAAATATATGAAGAAAAAAATAGATATCCAGTGAAGAATATCTTCTATTGAATAAATGAAATAGGTTGAAACTATAAAACTACATAAATGAAACACTTGCGCGAATGGTGGTAGCTATCTCTGAGAAGATATGTGGCTTCTACGTGCACCTGTCTAAGGAGAATGATTACAATGAGGCTCCAGAGGAATTTTTGATATTACTCATGAATTAAAAAACCCTAGACATCCAAAAACCTAACCCTAGGAGGTGAAATACCAAATTTCATATGGGCCCCTATGGGCAAGTTGGTACCTCAACTTCCTGGGGTCGTATCGTTTGCATATGACCTTCATTTTAAGTGCGTGATAGCCCATTGGAAAGGTATTTTAGAGAAATACAAATTACACTGTCAAACTCTAACTCCGTCTAGAGTTTGACTATGGAGAGCCAAAAAACACTATTTAGGGATTCAAAACGGCTTTGGAAGTATAACAAGATGTGATGACATGAAAAAATACAAAATAAGCC
The DNA here is from genome assembly GCA_010110895.2 of Picea sitchensis. Taxonomy (NCBI): domain Eukaryota; kingdom Viridiplantae; phylum Streptophyta; class Pinopsida; order Pinales; family Pinaceae; genus Picea; species Picea sitchensis. The sequence goes on from SNQJ01S0109510.1 coordinate 4,542, forward strand.
AGTTGGATTAGGTGAGAGGCCACCAGTATCCACCTGGAATATGTGTAGGGATTCAAACAACCCCAAAAGTGTAGAACCCACAATTACAAAGAAGTACAAAAGAATGTGTTGAACTAAAAAAAGACAAGAGGATCCACAGTTGGAATAGGTGGGTGGCCACCAATATCCACCTTGATTAATCCTTCCCCCTTACGAAGAAATGGTCTCCATTGCGTTCATTTCCCCCATCAGGTGAGGGAACTTATGTTTTATTTGGCCCCGAGTGATCCACTTGCCTTGGTGTAGGAGATTCCCTACCTTGACAACTCGATAAAGTTGGATCCCATATTGGTGAGTTCCCTTGACATGTGTGCCCACTATTTGATCAATGGATGTGTGTTCGATGCAGTCAGGGCTTATCTATGTTGGTGTCAACTATTTTTTGATCTATGAGGTGTCCAATAATTGTGGAAAATATGGTTGAAGGAGGTCCGCATTGAACACTAGGTGAAGGCCAAGGAAGGGTGGAGTGTTGAGATCAAAAGAATTGCTACCCATAGCCTTGTTGATAGTGTAAGGCCAATAGAGAAGTGAGTGGAGCTTATGATGGGGCCTTGTGAGAAACTCCTTCTGTAAATAAAAAGACTTTGTCTCCAACTTGAAACTAGTGTGGTACCCTATGTTGATCATGGCACTACTTGTACTTAGCATTGGATTTCTGCAAAGTCTCTTGGACCTGTTGGTGGATGTGTTGAATCCGCTCAATGAATCTAGTGGATTTTTCAGTCTCAGACTGAACATGGGAAGAGTATGTATGTGTGGTGGCAAGATCTAGTGCAACATCAATGGGACCCAAGGGTTGGAATCCCATCCCCACCTGAAATGGGATATGGCCAGTGGAGCTATGGAGAGCAATGTTGTAACTATGATGAACATAGGGGAGACTCTCATGCCATGTACATGGATTCTTAGAGTTGTACATGTGTAGGATGTGCACAATCATCCGATTGATGACCTCTATTTGGGAATCTATTTGGGGGTGGAAATAAGTGGATTTAGTGAGCTTAGTGTCCAACAGTGACCAGAGACTCGACCAAAATGTGTTGAGGAACCTATTGTCCCAGTCAGTGATGATGGTCTGTGGTATCCCAAAATGGACCCACACTCGTTCAAACAAGAGCTTGGAAGTATCTTCCATTGTTATATTATTCTTGCAGTGTGTGAGGATGGCCATCTTTGAATATCGATCAACGACGACATATATGCAATCATTGCCTTTCTTGCTGGATGGAAGGCCAGGCATGTAATCCATTGAGATGGATTCCCAAGGCTTCTCGGGAGTAGGAAGAGGGTTGTATAAGCCTTACTTATTGATGGATGGCTTGGAAATGACACAGGAAGTGAAATATATGATATACTTGCTGACGTCATGTCAAATTTTTGGCCAATAAAATTGTTTCTGAAGAACGACCACACTTTTCTCCATGCCAAAATGTCCTGCCATTCAACTGTAGTGAGATTTCCAAATCAAATTTGTACGCTCATTTTTAGGAACACAGAGATGGCCGATATGACACAATAGTTCATCTTGAATGTGAAAATCGATGACAATCGCGCATGTAGACAAGAGTTGGTAGGTGGTGGTAAAGTTTGGATCTTGTTGATAAAGTTGGGGCCACTCAGATGCCTCTTTTCCACAGGAATGGAGCACAGTGGTGAGTGTAGCCACGAGAGGTCAACTGAGAAATTAAGTGACACGATTTGAGATCCCTGTCTTATAATTGATGTTGAGATGGAATTGTTCCAAGTAGGTGGATCACTTATGATGGCGGTTGTTCTTCAATTTCCCCTATGTCTGTATGAACTGCAGAGGCTTGTGATCAGTGTGAATGATCGTCTCCTTTCCTAGAATGTAATGTTTCCATTGACGATAGGCTTGTATAATGGAATACATTTCCTTGTCATAGGTGGGGTATTTACAGACATTATTTGAGAGTGTGTCACAATGGTATTCCATCAGATGACCATGCTGAGTGAGAACTATGCCTACAACATAGTCAGGTGCATCAGTATCAATATCAAACTGTTGTTCCAGATTGAGAAAGGAGAGTATTGGAGATGATAACAAGATATGCTTCAGATCATCGAATGCTCGTTGTTTTTTTTCCCCCATACGAACTTTTCCCTATCACCACCATTTCTCACGTGGATGAGGGCCCATGCGATATGGGAGAATCCCAACACAAACCGTCAGTAGAATTTGTCTAGTCCCAAGAAGATCCAAAGCTTGGTTAGTGTGGTCGAGGTTGGCCAATCACGGATGACTTGTATATTAGTTGTATCAACATGTACCCCATTCTCATCAACAATGTAGCCCAAGTATTAGACCTTGTTAATTCCAAAAGATCATTTTTCCAAGTTGGCATATAGCTTGTGTTGTCGCAGAGTGATCAAAACCTATTGAATATGTCGCATGTGATCCTCCCAAGTTATGCTGAAGATGAGTATGTCATCCAAATATACCACCATAAAAGAGTTGGTGAAGGGTCTCAATACATCATCCATCAACCTCATGAAAGTGGCTAGTGCATTGGTTAAGCCAAAGGGCATGACCAGCCATTCGAAGAGACCTTCTTTAGATTTGACGATTGTCATCCATACATCAGTTGGTTTGATGGGAACCTGGTGGTAGCCAGACTTTAGGTCAATCTTGTTGAAGAAACTTCCCCCCTTGATTTGGTTAAGAAGGTCATCAATCCTAGAAATTGGGTACCAGTTCCTGACTATGATTTTGTTTAAGGATATGTAATCAATGCAGATTTGCCAAGTCCCATCCTTATTCTGCACCAATACAATCGGGCTTCCGCAAGGGGAGGAGTTGGGTATGATGTTCCCCTTTTAAATAATCTCTTGGATCTAACGTCTAATTTCTCCATTTTCCATCAACGAGCGATGATAGACTAGTCCATTAGGTAGAGGTGCACCAAGGGTTAGATCAATTGGATGCTTGACTTGGCAGTGCATCGGTACCCCAATGGGTGAGGAGAAGATGTCTTTGTATTATTCCATGATCCCATCCACTTTATTTTGTTGCAAAGAGAGGTTCTGTGTAGAGTCCATGAATGTGGCGAAAACCTTTTGTTTACTGTGAGAACGGATCACAAAGAAGACCAACTTATTGATATGTGAAATGATCTTATTACATTTCTTAGCAGAGATTAAAGAAATAGTGGTAGGTGGTTCTACCTCTAGTATCTTGTACAATTTTCTACCCAAAGTAATAATAACACTATGAGGTCTATACTCATACACATCATGATGCTTCCACAAATATGGTTGTCCTAAAATAACATCACAAACTTGAAGGGGAGAAATATCACACAATGCCTCATCTTTGAAAGGATTGATGTCATAGGGAATACAACACTATCAACTGACATGAAGATCTATTCCTTGGAAAATCCAAGCAATGGTGTAGGGATGTGGGTGCAGTGTCATTGGTAGGTCCAACAGCTTGATGACCTCTGCTGAAATCGGGTTCTTATGAATGTTGCTATCGACAATGAAATGAAGTGGAGCTCCCTTTACCCACATATGTGAGTGAAAGAGGCATTCCCCGTGCTTTGGTTCTTCTAGTTCTCTTGGTCAGACTTTGGTGGTAGCGAAAGTGGCACTAGGTTCAGCAGCAATAATCCACTTCCCTCCTTCCAGATTTGATGCATAGGGTATGGAAAATATTGGTGAAATGTTGTACTATCTAGTCCCTTTATTGACGCAGGGTGGTCCATCTGGTGTATTGGTCCTCATAGCTTCCAATAGGGTAGTATTGTTCTTTAATGGAATTCTATAAGGAATCCCATGTAGGGGAAACCACAAATATTGTGGATTCCTCTATGGACCTTTGCTCAGAGTAAGTGTCCCACTAGTCCTTAACATGGGGGATGGTCTTGAGGAGTGAAAAAGTAATATTTTCCCTATTGAAAATGTAACATCCCTAACCCTGAACCTCTGCCGGGTAACACTACCTAATCAATTGTATCTTTATTTTAATACTCTGATACCAATTTGTAATGTCCTCAGCCCTCAACCTATGTCGGGTAACACTACCTAATCAACTGTATCTTTTCTTTTCTTCTTTGATACCAAGTTGTAGCATCCCCAACCACCCACAGGTTGGGCATCGTCACTGAGTAAACATACTTTTCTCTAATATACCTATATATATATATATATCTAATGTAATTTTAACCAGACATAAACATTTTGTACATACACATATTCTTGTGGAAGTGATAATAACACATACCAATATTTAATAGATGATTTATGTTCTTCTATCACACAACATAATGAATAAATAACAGTAAAAGCATACATGCAGTAATCACAGAAATAACAACATATATAAATACACAACATGTAACCAAACTTGGAAATGGTACTTATATTTTAATTGAAGTACACCAATTGCATTCAGACCTTCCACAAACCTCCTAGCCTTAGACCACGCTACTCATCACTCTCAACAGAGGGTCAACCCCGAGCTGGGACTAAACTCTATCGAGCAAGGGATTCCTAGGTTAGGCAGGGACAACATGAAGTTGCACAATACAACAAGAAGGATTTCCTCCAAGGAGTCACTTACGCCCACGGCTCACAGACTCTCATTCCCCACATGCCTATTCCACCCCAAGAGTGTACACCTTCACTATCACATAGTCCATCAGTTGCTCCACCTCCCTTTCTAGGGCTTCAACAATAGGCTGGATCAGGTATTCTCATAGCTTTACAACTGCTACTAGAATTCCTCTAGGACATATCACTTCCTCAACATACTCTCTCACCTGGAGAGAGTTCGCACAGGCCTGACAACCTTCTTCTTCACTCTCTCTCCTCAACACATGGGAATGGTGATGGTAGAAACATAAACTGGACATGGGGAACGATACTGATAGGAAAATACACAGGCAACCCCCCAGGGTATAGGTACAATGAGGGTATTAATTCATGCTTGTTGCAGAGTTTTGGGGTGTTTCAAGAATTCCACAATGGATTTACACGGTTAATGTGTGCTTGCTGGGTGCTATTATCAATCAGGGTAACAGATGGGGAGAATCGTCTAAATCGTGAACCTTGAGAGAGACAAAATGGTGAGTGCAAACCCCCACAATGGTTGTAATTCCCACATAAATATGCATTCCTCCTAGTTGACACTTGTATCTCCAGGATCTCGTTCCTCTCCACTTGGAGTTTATTCCCCTCCCCAAAGAAACTTAGGATAACTAGGTTTATTTCCCAACTTTAGTATTTTTCAGGAAACACCTTGTAATATTCCCTTAGGTTAAGACCTAAATCTTAGACCCTCTTTCCTAGACTCAAAACCCCATCCCTTTCCCTACCCAGTGAAGTTTAGTCCCCCATAACTCTTTCTTCATGGTCTTTCTACACATAGCGATGTTGTTATATTATAAATATGAATATTTACATGTACAAAACAAGCTTCTAGCCTTTTAACATCTAGGCTCCTCGGCCTAATAAACACATAAGCCTATCATCTTATAATAACTTGGATCACCAGCCTACAAAACATGTTACATTCATAATTACAACCGGGGCTCAGCCTTGGGATATTACAATCCCTTCCCCTTATTTTTTCACTGTCCTTAATGAAACTCATTTACACAACATCAACAAGATTTTCAAAATATTAAAAAAGATATAGGTATTTTTCCCGCATAGCATCTTCATGATCCCATGTTGCGTCCTCACGACCGTACCAAGTCCATTGGACTTTTACAAGCCCTATGGATCTATTCTGGAGATTCTTGATGTTTTGGTCTAGTCTGCGCACCAGATGCACCTGAAAAGTACTTTCTTTCTCCACCTAAATCACATTCCAATCAACAACATGATTAGCATTAGGTATATATTTATTAATAAACGAGACATGAAATACATTATGTATAGACATAGATACAGGAAATGCAATCATATAAGATACTAAACCAATCCTCTCTAGGATTTCAATCAGCCCACAATATCTGGCTACCAATTTGGAACAGTTTCCCAGCTTCAGGGAACTTCCATTTTCTTTCCCCTTCAAGAAAACATGATCCCCCACTTTAAATTCCCTACGAGTTATGTTCTTGTCAGCATATATTTTTTGCCTATCTTGGGCAGCCTTCAAATTCTTTTTAATCTTCAGACTTTTCTCTTCCATTTTATCGAGCAACTTTGGCCCAACCACTACTTTATCAGTTGGGTTGTCCTAGCTTACTGGGGTGTTTCACTTTCTTCCATAAAGTGCTTCAAACATGCTCATCCTCAGTGATGCTTGATACCCATTGTTGTAATAAAATTCTATCAAGTGTAGATAATATTCCCATTTAGATAGTTTGTCCATCACATACATCCTTATCATATCCTCTATCACTTGGTTCACCCTTTATGTTTTTCCATCAGACTCAGGATGATAAGTTGCACTTGTTACACATTATTTTGGTCACCCCAATGATCCATTGACAAACATGTGTTCATGTTCCCAAAAATAATATTTTTCCATGAAGAAAGTGAATGGCTTTCTCCTCTCAAAAACCCTAC
>SNQJ01S0109510.1:11130-29581 GCA_010110895.2 Picea sitchensis
CAAGAATAATATAACAATGGAAGATACTTCCAAGCTCTTGTTTGAACGAGTGTGGGTCCATTTTGGGATACCACAGACCATCATCACTGACTGGGACAATAGGTTCCTCAACACATTTTGGTCGAGTCTCTGGTCACTGTTGGACACTAAGCTCACTAAATCCACTTATTTCCACCCCCAAATAGATTCCCAAATAGAGGTCATCAATCGGATGATTGTGCACATCCTACACATGTACAACTCTAAGAATCCATGTACATGGCATGAGAGTCTCCCCTATGTTCATCATAGTTACAACATTGCTCTCCATAGCTCCACTGGCCATATCCCATTTCAGGTGGGGATGGGATTCCAACCCTTGGGTCCCATTGATGTTGCACTAGATCTTGCCACCACACATACATACTCTTCCCATGTTCAGTCTGAGACTGAAAAATCCACTAGATTCATTGAGCGGATTCAACACATCCACCAACAGGTCCAAGAGACTTTGCAGAAATCCAATGCTAAGTACAAGTAGTGCCATGATCAACATAGGGTACCACACTAGTTTCAAGTTGGAGACAAAGTCTTTTTATTTACAGAAGGAGTTTCTCACAAGGCCCCATCATAAGCTCCACTCACTTCTCTATTGGCCTTACACTATCAACAAGGCTATGGGTAGCAATTCTTTTGATCTCAACACTCCACCCTTCCTTGGCCTTCACCTAGTGTTCAATGCGGACCTCCTTCAACCATATTTTCCACAATTATTGGACACCTCATAGATCAAAAAATAGTTGACACCAACATAGATAAGCCCTGACTGCATCGAACACACATCCATTGATCAAATAGTGGGCACACATGTCAAGGGAACTCACCAATATGGGATCCAACTTTATCGAGTTGTCAAGGTAGGGAATCTCCTACACCAAGGCAAGTGGATCACTCGGGGCCAAATAAAACATAAGTTCCCTCACCTGATGGGGGAAATGAACGCAATGGAGACCATTTCTTCGTAAGGGGGAAGGATTAATCAAGGTGGATATTGGTGGCCACCCACCTATTCCAACTGTGGATCCTCTTGTCTTTTTTTAGTTCAACACATTCTTTTGTACTTCTTTGTAATTGTGGGTTCTACACTTTTGGGGTTGTTTGAATCCCTACACATATTCCAGGTGGATACTGGTGGCCTCTCACCTAATCCAACTGGCTTATTTTGTATTTTTTCATGTCATCACATCTTGTTATACTTCCAAAGCCGTTTTGAATCCCTAAATAGTGTTTTTTGGCTCTCCATAGTCAAACTCTAGACGGAGTTAGAGTTTGACAGTGTAATTTGTATTTCTCTAAAATACCTTTCCAATGGGCTATCACGCACTTAAAATGAAGGTCATATGCAAACGATACGACCCCAGGAAGTTGAGGTACCAACTTGCCCATAGGGGCCCATATGAAATTTGGTATTTCACCTCCTAGGGTTAGGTTTTTGGATGTCTAGGGTTTTTTAATTCATGAGTAATATCAAAAATTCCTCTGGAGCCTCATTGTAATCATTCTCCTTAGACAGGTGCACGTAGAAGCCACATATCTTCTCAGAGATAGCTACCACCATTCGCGCAAGTGTTTCATTTATGTAGTTTTATAGTTTCAACCTATTTCATTTATTCAATAGAAGATATTCTTCACTGGATATCTATTTTTTTCTTCATATATTTATGTTTATTGTATCCATTCTGTTAATTTTTTTATTCCACTCCTAAATCCAGATGAGCTAGTTTGTTGCAGGAAAGACGACTACATAATTTAGCAAGCTCTTCTAGTGTTCTTTATGTAACAATTACCATGTATCACTACCATGGTGTTAAACCAATTCCCTATAAACAACTACCATAGAGGTTCGATCATGCCCCTTGAGAATAAAGAGGCTTTGGTACCATGTTAACAAATATATCACAAGCAAGATAAGAAAAGAATCGATAGAAAGGGTTTTATGCCATTCTCTTGCACATTATATTGATCTCATTATATGAATTTATAGTACATGGATTGAACCACTTCTATATCTAGATATCATTGAAAACTCAAAAATATATCATGATGACACCTCATCAATAAATAAGGTTTATGACTCATATCAATGTGTTCTAAATTTTTTTGAATGTCTAGGGACTCGTAGTCTAAACTAAGAAATAAAATGAACAATGAAACTTGAAATTTAATCGCAATGAAAGTTGTAACTAATTGAAAGAAAGTAATACAAACTAAAATCTAAGGGATCAAGCATCCTAGTGACTATCCCCACTTATCCTATTGGTGGAAAGATGGAAGTATGGAAGGAGAACAATTTAAGGTTGCAAATTCAGGTGAGCCAATATAGGTTTTTATATCCCAAAACCAAGAAGTAATTATACCATGATATAAATTATTTTAACAATGTTGGCACAGGGGAAGACCCAAGGTTCAGCTCCAAGAGCGCACCAACAAGCCCTAACTACATGGCCCTTTCAGCTACACCTGCAAAGTAGCTATGGAGAGTTGCAGGAAAGAAGTGTCTACAACCAAGGGAAATATCAAGTGGATCCAATACTAGAGAAATACAACATGCCTATATCACTTAGCAGCTTAGATCTACTCCATACATATTTTAGATCCACCACAGCAATGCAATAACAGTATATCAAGGAAAATAACACAACATCAATCACACACACAATACAGATATACGTGGTTCACCCTCTCTCTTAGGGATACATCCATAGAACTGTGATTTATGATGTATTAAGATGAAAGCATACAATTATGATCTACACTCTTAACCAACATATCTTCTCTCTTCTCTCTATCTCTCCCCTTCCTGCGCACCCAGCTGCAGGACTTGATCTTTGCACCCAGCTAAAGATCTTACAATACCATAAGGATCTTTACTCAACTCTCCCTCTCGTAAGATGATAATTACTCTTATCAACAATACAACTAGATCAATACTAGCGACAATAACAACAACAACCCAAACCAGGTCCTCTTGACCTTTATTTATGCATTACAATAGCTCACTAACATCCTTAGGCCAAAGCCTAGGTGTCAAAACCCTAGATACCAAAACCCTAGGTGTCTAAAACCCTAGGTCAACTTGACCCATGTTTTTAGGGCTTTGCCAACCTGTCTCTCCTTCCTTCTCGTGCGATGCTCCAAAGCATCTAACAGTGGCTTTTTCTGCTTGTTGATTTGTCCACGATCCTTCTTGCTTGTTGACTTGTCATCCTCGATCTCATTATCCAACAACTTGCTTTCTCGAGCTTTGCTCCATCGTTTTTGCTCTTTTGCTCACTTTGACTCAGTAATAGTCACTGTGTCTTCTGCGCATTTCACATTTCGCCTTTTCTTCCTTCCATAAACAAGGGCCAATAGGCCCCCAACACTCACTTGTGACTAGTCCTGAGGCACTTCAAATATGAGCTTCCTATTTTACTTTGACTTTGGACTACGCAAAGAAGATTTTGCTTTATTCTCTATGCCTCCTCTCCTTCCTTGTGCAGATTGTCTTTTCTGTGTCTGGTACCTAGTTTCAACTACACCTTGTACCTAGACCCTTTTTCTTATGCTCTTACTTAGATCTGAGAGGTAGTTGGTTGTCATAATACAACTTCAGCTAGCTCCCATTCACTAATCCTTCCTTCCATTCTCCCTTCAAGGTCTTTAACTGCGCAACTCCTCCTTCTATAACATGAGAAACCTCATATGGCCCGAGCCAATGCGTTCTAAACTTCCCAAGATGCTTCATGAACTTACTGTCATATACCAATACCAAATCACCTTGTTTAAATGCCTTCTTCTAGATGTGACTATCATGGTAGGCCTTCTCTCTTTCCTTCTGTACTTGCTGATGGAATCCTGCAACAAATTTGTCTTCTTCCAATTCAACCAATTGTGAAATCCTCTCTTGAACAACACCAATGTCATCCATATATATAAAGGAAGCAATTCTTAAGCTTGGCACCAAGTATTCCATTGGAACAACAACTTCAAGACCATAAACCAACTTGAAGGGGGTCTGCATTGTTAGCTTCTTGCAAGTGGTTCTATAGGACCAAAGTACTATTGGTACTCTTAAATCCCAATCATCCCTATTCAGACTACAAATCTTCGTTAGCGTTGTCTCCAGGATATTGTTGAACGCTTCCACTGTCCCATTTAACTCTTCTCCATGTGGGCTTTTCTGATGGTAAGATGTGATTTTTTGATGGTGGACTACAAATTCCTCAGTCAAGGCTTCAACATTCTTATTTATGAAATCTGTGCCTTGATCACTCACAAGGATCTTTGGGCATCCAAACCTGGTTATGATGTCATCAAATATGAATCGTGCAACTGTAGTTGCACGACAGTCCCTAAATCCTCTTGCTTCGGCCCATTTGGTCAAATATTATGTCACAAGGATGATGTACCTTTCTCCTGTGCGCTTCCCTAGTGGGTTTATAGGTCCCACGAAATCAATGGCCCATTTCTCAAATGCTTGTAGGGTCAGTTGTGGTGCTAATGTCAATTTATCCCTTTGGGAAGGTTTTCCAACTCTTTGGCATACATCGTAGGCTCTGGAATAGTCCTTGGCATCTCTATGTAAGGTAGGCCACCAAAGGCCAACTCTCATAACCTTCTGCGTAGTTTCTTTCCCTGTGTAATGTCCTCCTCTGATGCCTTCATCAGATTCTACAAGGATCAATTTTCGCTCTACCTCCATAACACATATTCTCAATATCTCATCAGGTCCCATTTTGTATAGTTTTCCAGCTATAAGTGAAAAGTCTGCAACGCGCACTACTAGTTGTTTCTTCTGGGGAATTGTATATTCACTGGGCGCCATTCCTGTTGACAGGAACTAGACTATTTCTACGAATTGTTCATCAATATTTCTAATGGCTAGCATCTATGCATCCAGTAGTGTGTCCTCCAAACTAGTGGGCTCTTCTCCATGTTCCAACCTTGACAAGTGATCAGGACCTTTGTTCATTCTTCCTGGCTTGAATATGATCTCAAAGTCATATTCTTGAAATAGAAGAAGCCATATGTATATTCTTCCCCCCAACACTAGCTTGTTGACTAGGTATTTCAGTGCGGAGTGATCAGTAAACATTTCAAGATGCCCTCCCAACAAGTAGTGGAAACATTTTTTCACCACATACACCATGGATAACCCTTCTCTCTCAGTGGTGGTGTAGTTGACCTCTATAGTTGACAGCTTCCTGGTAGCAAAAGCTAATGGATGATCAATCTCTCCTTCACCAGATTTTCCTAACACTTCTCCTAAGGAAATAGAATATTCATCGACATGCACATGAAACTCCTTACTCCAATTAGAGAAACCAGGATAGGCGCAGTAACCATTTTCTATTTTAGTGTGTCGAATCTCTGTTGGAATTCTTCTGTCCAAATAAATTGACAATATTTCTTCAACAATTTCTCCATAGGTACTATGATCTGAACATATCCTTTAATGAACTTCCTGTAATATCATGTGTGTCACAGTGCAGTGCGCAGTTGTTTGACTGAAGTAGGAGGTGAAAGATCAACTATAATGGCAATTTTAGATGGATCAACCAACAATCCCTGCTTGCATACAATATGACCTAACAACACTCCAAATGGTGAGAAGAAGATGCACTTCTTCAGATTCAAAGCAATTTGGCACTGCCTGCATTTGTCCAACATTAGCCTTAGACATTCAATATGATTCTTTAATAAACTAAAAACAATCCAATCATCAAAGTATGCTTCTATAAATTTATGCAAAAAATCCTTGAATGCTTCAACCACCACCCTGGAAAAGATGGTTGGGGCATTATTTAATCCAAATGCCATCACTATATACTGATAGGACCCCCATTCTGGTGCAAATTTGGTCTTATGGCAATCTTCCTTGGAAATCTGGATCTGATGGTATCCTAAAAATCCATCTGTAAAAGAATATACTTCCTGGCCTCCCACATTATATAACACTTCATCAGTGAATGGTGTAGTGAAGGGATCATGCAAACAAGAATAATTCTTCTTTCTGATATCTACGTAGATCATAATCTCTCATGTCTTATTGTCTTTTAACACCATAGGGATAATCCACTCTGACTCCTCGATAGGTTCTATGATCCTTGCTTCCAACATTCTGTCGAGCTTAATATTCACTTTCTTCTTATAGTTAGGGTTCAATCTATAAGGTCTCTGTTTTACTGGTCTAGCATCTAGATTCAAAGGGATACTCATCTCTCCCATATGCCCTTTAATTCCCTTCATATCAATGAACTTGGTTGGAATCAAGTCCTGATAATCATGCAGTAATTCTGTAATTTTGTCAATAGTGGCAGCATCCCAATAATCTCCAACATTTGCAAGCTTCGGTGTCTGTTCTATTCCAATATTGACCTTATTAATATTGATTGGGTGTCCAATGAATGGTAACTCGACTCCTAGTCCTTCCACATCTCTTTGGCCTTCTTTTTCTGCAATGTTCACCTTTCTTGGATCATCGTCTTCATCAACATTGATGTTGTAGCAACCTTGCAGTTTTTGTAGAGGCGCAGTCCATTCGTCCTCATCTTGCTCCAAAGGAAGGCTAGAGGCCTCCTCAAATAATTTATGTCTGACAATATATGGTGCTTGATCTACTAAAGGATATTGACTTTCAAATAAGAAGGTGGTTACAAAATTATGAGTCATACCTTTCCAATCTATAGTGATGAGGCACAACTTTGCTTGATGGTACCCGTTGATAGGTGTCATGTCCAATGTGTTGATGAATTTGTGTACCCATTGTTCTTGAGGAACGTTTCTCCAGGCTTCCTCACAACTTCACACATGGTCCTTTGGGCAACTTCGATCTGTGTATCGAACTTTAAAACCTTCTACTTATGTTGAGAACAACACTGTCATCAAGGTATGACACTATACCCAATCTGTAATATTACTTTTATGTGCCCCCCACCATCTTGCGGGGGTTTCTCTCAGGGTCTCATCCATCGCCAATACTCTTTGTTGCAATGGTACATTCTCTTCAAAGTCCAACAATAAGGTTTCTAAAGGATTTATACCATCAAAGGTGGGTAAGTTACTTACTGTTGTGTTGATCCAGAGAACTTCTCTAGTTAGTCTAGCACATATCCTTGTAGATGCTTCATACATTTTATTCTGCCAATTCTCCAGTGCTTATTCTGAGTCTGATGAACATGCGTTGTCACTTCTCCATCTTAAGTTTCCATCGACCATAGGATTAATGTAATCCTGTTGTCTGGCTATTAATTTGTATATATTGTCTAGTTCATATGCGTAGTATTATTCTCTAATGGGCTTTGTGTATTTCTAAACTTCATCTGGATCTAAGGGTGCAATGACCCTAATGCCATCTTTTTCAAAATTCATACGTCTCTTCTTTAAATCAACCAAAGTGGAATTATTGAAGGCCCAATCAATTCCTAACAGTGCAGGGTAAGGGAAGTTTTCATCAACTATCTCAATTACCACAAAATCTGCAAATGTTCTTACTCCATCAATGTCCACAGGGACATGTTATAGTCTGCCAAAGGGGATTACAACCTATTTATTAGCCATCGTGAGCTTGATAGGGGAATAGATCAATCTAGGTTTTCCCGTTAGTGCCCAAGTTTGCTTCGTGATGACATTGACCTCCAACCCTAAGTCAAGGACCACATAGTCTATATCATATTCACCTATTTGACAATTCGAATGTAATTCCTTATTGGTCCTTCTCTTCTTACTGATTTGATGTACTTCCCTATTCAGTAAGGGGTCTATCTTTCCTATCTCATATTGTCTGATTACATTTCGTAGTTCTTGGACAATGCTCACATCCTGAACTAACTTAACACAAGTATATAGAAATTCCATGAGCTTTCTTACCTCTTTTCCTTATCTTGATGAATAAGACTGATCAAATGCCTGAGGAATTCCATACTCTCTTACTTATGGTCTTGTTTTTTATGAATAACCTCAGTCTCCTTTGAACTCTTTTCTTTCTTCCTCAAATATTTTTCTTTCTTTCTTTGCATCAAAGGTTTGGGTCTTCTCTGCAACTTTATTAATTCTTGAATCTTATCTAGTCTTCCCTTGAGTCATTCTATCATCTTGTGTAGAAGTGCCTCCTCTAGTAATAACAACAACTCTAGGGTCTTTTGCACGAGGCTAAAATTTGATCAACTATATCTGCGGGTTCTGCTGAGGTCCTCGTTTCTCTTGAAGTTTAGCCAACAATGTTGGACATTCCTCGATAATGTTTTTGAACGAGTTGTAGTAGCTACAAGTAGTGCAAGGGTTCTAACAGTCCCTTGCCAAGTGTTTTGGTTGTGCGTATTTATAACAGATTATTTGTCCTCGACCTCGACCCATTCCTCCTCCTCGTCCTCTTCCTCTGAATCCACCACGAGGATTGAAATTTCCTCTCCCAGGGGAGTTATACTGCACAGTTTTTCCTTCTTGTTGTACTTCACCTTGAATCTTGTATATGTCTCTCGACCTTTGATACATGAGATCGTAATCCCTACAATCCCTATCATCATGTCCCATGGACTTGAAGAACGTGCAATACAAATTTGTGGGTGCCTAAACATATGTTTTCATGTAATAGCACTCACTAGTATGATGTCTATTTTGACATACCTCGTACTAGGGTAAGGTGACTTGCTTCAAAGGACTCGGAGCTCCAGAGGTCAAGTATTCATGGAATATCAGACAATGTACCTTGTCATGGCCCTCTAATCTGCATCTAACACACTATATGTCTTATCTTCTATCTTTTCCCTTGTCTTTCTTTATATCTTCGACCTATAAAGGCAAACTAGTCAGCTGACTCAATATCTGACTCATACCTGAGCTAGATTCTCCCATAGGGGTTGATTATAGCTTCATGGTGATCTCCAACACCTCATCCTACGAAGAAATCTTTTGTTGCATTAGAGGAACTCTAATGTGTGGTAAGAGGGCAACAATGAACCATTCCTTGTTCTTCTCATCTAGGATCTAAAAATTCAATCGGCTTGATAAGGTCTTGAATCTTTGATCAAACTCCCAAACAGGTTCGACTACCTTCTACTTGATCTATTTCATCTTTGTAATACATTGTGACGTTGATTTGGGTTTCTTGAACTCTGAAATCAATCCATTCTCAATCTCATTCAATGGCTTAGGTTGTGCAAGTCCTTGGACAAGCTTCATGTACCATCATAGTGCGTGATCTCTTAGGGTAGTACTAAACTGGGTTCTTTTAACTGCTTCATCGGTGAAATTATTAATATTCCATGTGACTTCACATAAGAACCAGTGCTGGTCAAGATCTTCAGATCTATCTCCCCTAAAGATAGGGAGTCTCATCTCATCTGCCATAGATCTTCCTAGGTTTTCTGTCTGAGTATGTGGTGGAATACTAGTAATAGTACTCTAAATGGTATGGTAACTCTGATTACTCTGATTACTTATTGTTGTTGAACTAACAAGAGTATTAATTGTACTTACTTCAATATTCTGCGTAGTTCCTGAGGTTTCTAGCTCATCCTGACGAAGTTTTTCAACTTCCTCTTCCTCTTCCCTAGCGGGTTCTGAATTCTCTTCGTCCGTCAAGTCTTCCTCTTCTCCAGTGTATAAACCCTCGTCTCCATAGTACTGCTTGAATAAGTTCTCAAGATGGACTTCTCTGAACACTCTCCCACTACACATATGTCTAGCCTCTATGTCACTGTTGTTGTCTGAATTCTTGAAAATTAGACTTTTTAGATTTGACCAAGCTACCGTATCTTCAATATGTTCTTCTCATGCAACAACATCTTGATTCTCAACTTTAGAAAGTGTAAAAAATTTCCTCTGGGTCCCTTGAAGAAATATCTCTCGGCTTGGCTATATGAATCTACTCTGTCAACAACAAACTCGGTGATGTAGCCTCCAATGGTGCTATTGAACCAATGATCCACTTCTCTTGACATGGAGTTATCAACTCTCTTGAATTTCTTGATCAACACTGACATCCAAACTACAGGAGGTCTAGATCTAACCTCAAATTGGGTATCTACCAACTTGGCTAACCACTCATATAGTTCCTGATGGATTCCTCCAAACAATATCTTGTATATATCAGTAAAAATATGTCTCTCCAACCAATCCTCTGTACTAATATTAGGATTCTTGTTATGGGCTTCAGCGAAGTCCTTTTCTTGATCCTCTATCCACTTTTGAATCTTTGTCTTTGATGGGAACCACCTTGACATTCCCTTAATAAGATTCTTGTCCCGACAACAGAACCATTTGTTGGAACAGGGGCAGTCCCAGGGTTCAGCTCCAAGAGAACACCAACAATCCCTAACTACTCGCCCTTTCGGCTACACCTGTGAAGAAGATGCAGTCTCACCCGAAGCAGCTATGGGGGGTTGCAAGACATAAGTGTATACAACCAAGGTAAATATAAAGTGGATCCAATACTAGAGAAATACAACATGCCTATATCACTTATCATCTTATATCTACTCCATACATCTTTCATATCTACCATAGCAATGCAATAACAGTATATCAAGGCAAATAACACAACATCAATCACACACACAAGACAAATACATGTGGTTCACCCTCTCTCTTAGGGATACGTCCACAAAACTGTTATTTATGATATATTAAGATGAAAACATACAGTTCTGATCTGCGCTCTTAACCAACATATATTCTCTCTTCTCTCTATCTCTCCCCTTCCTGTGCACCCAGCTACAAGACTTGATCTTCGTACCCTGTTGAATATCTTACAATACTAGAAGGCTCTTTACTCAACTCTCCGTCTCATACGATGATAATTAATCTCATCAAAAATACAACTATATCAATACTAGAAATAATAACAACAACAACCCAACCCAGGTCCTCTTGACCTTTATTTATACATTACAATAACTCACTTACATCTTTAGGCCAAAGCCTAGGTGTCAAAAGCCTAAATACCAAAACCCTATGTGTCTAAAACCCTAGGTCAACTTGACCCACATTTTCAAGGCTTCACCCGCCTGTCTTTCCTTCCTTCTCGCGTGGTGCTCCAAAGCATCTAACAGTGGATTTTTTCGCTTGCTGAGTTGTCCATGATCCTTCTTCCTTGCTGACTTGTCATCCTTGATCTCCTCATCCAACGACTTGCTTTCTCAGGCTTCTCTTCATCCTTTCTGCTCTTTTTCTCACTTCAACTCTATAACAATCACTCTGTCTTCCACGCAGTTCACATTTCACCTTTTCTTCCTTGATATCTGCTTCTTTCCATAACCAAGGGCCAACAAACAACAAGAAGGGATGCTCAATTTCATCCTCTTTACTTCTATTTCTTATCTCCCTACACCCTCTTCTCTTGGAATAGAAGCAATGCTACTACCATTTTTTTATCCTTGGTTTGGACTGATGATATCCTAGGCCTTACTATGAGCACTTCATAGGGGGAGTAAATTACTTAAGAAAATAGATAAATGAATTGAATGAAATAAATAAGTAGTAATTATAATCACACATTTCTTAAAGGAAAATCATGCATTGTTGAAGGGAAATTATTCTAATCACACATTTCTAAAAGGAAATTATTCTAATCACACATTTTTGAAAGTAAAATTACACATTGTTAAAGAAAAATTGTTCTAATAAGACATTGTTGAAAGGATATTAATCTAAGAAACATAATTTCTCTTGCTAAAATGAAACTATGCTAATATTTGGAAATATTATTTCCTATCTAATCTCCTAACCCCTTATGAAGTAACATATCCTGAAACCATCTCATTAACATTAAGAACCATAATATATGAAGTGAAATGCATGAAATAAATTCTAATATGAAATGTCCTATAGGAACTATAACAAGTCCATAGAAACTTATTGTGCCTACAACAACCCCCATTAAATTTTCCTTTTCTAGGAAAATTAAATGGGCCCCTCTTCTAAAATTTCTAGATTGATTATTACTGAAAAGAGTATTTCTTTGGATCCTACTAGTATTATGGTATTAATAGAGAATAACAACTCTTTTTCCTTGAATTTTCATTGATTTTTATTTACATTTCATTATTGATTGATTGTCGAAAGTCAGATTGATTGATTGAAGAACTATTAATCCTTTCAGTTTATGCCTCTTTGTGAGTTAGCTTTTGAATTTATTTTCTTTTTTCTTCCTTTTATCATGTTTTCCTACCCATATTGGTATATTTACATACAACACAACCGATGAACCCAATCATCATTTTAATATTAGGTTGCACACATCATAATATCGCATTAACCCTGTTTTATAACTCCCTAATCAGGTCACTTCATACTCGTTTCATTGGATCCAACATTTTTAGTTGTATCACTCACAGATATTTCCATGACACTTTTCACTCAATGTTCTTTATATGACTTCTCTCTTCGGACATGCATAATCTATCAGAAAAATTACATTAGTATTTTCCTTGATATAACATATTCCATATATATCACCTCAGGAAATCTTGATTGGGTTTTCATTCTAATAGTCCCTTTTTTATAATCTGATCAACCTTCTTCGATATTAATTCATCACATCGACTGCAATGTATCAAGATTTCAAGTTTAATGTTCATAATACTTGCGCTCGATTAGGTTTTTCCAATGTCATTATAATCCTTTGTACCTTTCACACTCGTTATGAGTTTTTAATTTTGAACACATTAATTGTAGGGTAGTGGGTTGGTGAATTCATTGTATAAACTTGATTCATGTGGTTTTCATTTCTTATATTTTGATTTTTTGTTAAAGAAAAGAGTGAAATCATATTTTTCCAATCCATATCCTAAACTATCAAAGATACACTTGTTGAATTTTCCCATAACATAGGTGGAGTGATTTTCATAACCTCTTGTGCATCACCTAAATCTAAGACAATGTTTGAAGACCTGTCCAGAGCACTTGTAGTCAGTAGAGGAAGTCATAGAAATAGTAACCAGAGTAATAGTAGTAGTATAGTTAATCATAATCAACCAGTATCACTAGGAAGAGGTCCCACACACAACACATGGCAGGAGTAGATAACACACTAAGATTACCAAAGTTCAAAGGAATTGGATTAGAATACCTAGCGCAGAATTTGTTCATATGTGAAACTATTTGGGCTGCAAAGAATGTCCACGACGATAGTGCAAATATCACATAGTTGGAAACAAACTTTAGATGACACATGCTAGTTTGGTACATGAAGCTCCAAAGTACCATACCACTAAGTCAAACAAGGACATTAGTAGAGATCACGCAAGAATTATTTAAATAACTCAAGAAACCAAAGTTTGAATCACAGTACATTACCAAGCTCAAGCAGATCAAGAAAGTACATACTGAGTTAGTATGGGAGTTTGATCAGAGATTCAAATATGTGATGGGTAGATTAACATTCCAAACACCCGATCAACAACATAGAGAGTGGTTTATTGCGATTTTTCTACCTCACATCTGTAGTCCTCTAATACAATAGAAGGTTGTGTCGCAGTATGAGGCATTGGATATTTCTATGAAGTTATAAGCCTCATCAGTCGGAGACAACAGTGGAATGGTGCAGGTATAGAACCAACTAGATGAATTACCAATTCAGTTGGTAGAAATTATGAAGTGGGAAGAGAAACGAGAACAAGTCTAGTGCACCAAATGTAGGATTGAAAGTCACCATAAAGACGAATGTCCAACCTTTGTGCAGTACTTAGTAGGTGGGGCACCAATCCAACTACTAGGAGGAGGATACTGCGAGATATGACATAAATGGGGACATAACCCCCATGAGTGCTAGTTATTACAGAAATATTAGAGTACCCCAAGAAGCTTATTCTGTAGATTTTTCAAATCAGTGGGACATGAAGATAAGAATTTTCTTGCATTCAATATGATGAGGGAGCACACATTATATATGTACAAAATTTAGGAGGATAATGTTGCAACAAAAGGGGGAGGGAAATATAATAATAAAAGAGGATTTAATCAAGGAAATCAAGGAGGATTCAGTATGGGTCGAGGTAGAGAAACCTTCGGGAGAGGAGGAAGAGGCCCCATAATATGCTATAACTGTAACTAACCAGGAAACCTAGGACATCATTTCCAAAACCCTACACAACATGTACTTACTGTCGAGTGCTAGAACATGTGACAGAGGATTGTCCACAAATGTTGGCAAAGTGGCAGGACAGTGGCAATCAAAACCAAAACCTAAACATTTAAAATATATCAGTCGAGATATGAGACGAAGGACCCAAAATAACATTTGTTACACGTGGAAGAAACAAAACAAGGATATATGCAACCAATGAAAGGAAATAGGATGAGAAATGGGTAAATAAATTAGTAGTACCCATGCCAACAATTGATCCACGAGATACAAAAGAGACCTATAAAAGGATGAGGGAGGAACTATTACAACAAGATTGGGCAAATTCAACATCATCTGCACCACGTATGGTAGATATGCCTCCCAATAATGACCAGGCCATGACCAAAGGATCGTTGGATAAGGCAAGTAACTTAGGAAATTTTTTGAAGAGTTTATTAGAGATGGTCGAAGATGAAAAGGCATTGCATACATTATGTTCTATGATTGATCATTGTGCTCAAGGAAAGGAATTTTGTACTAAAACGAAAGTAGTGAACCAACTACTACACAATAAAACAACCAATGAAGAGTTCAAGTTCAGTGCGCAGATTGGAGAATACGACATAGACAATGTGATATTAGAATTTGGATCCGATGTGAATGTGTTACCTAAGAAGACATGGGAAATGATGGGGAAACCCACTTTAGTTTGGTCACCCATTCAATTGATATTAGAAAACCAGTACAAAATATTACCTATTGGTAGATTGACAGGAACACCTACGAATATAGATGGAGTGCACAATGTTATATACTTAGAACTTATCGAGATTGTGGACGACACCCAACTGTTGGACGTGAATTTGATCAAACCAGGGTCCTTCTCAGGTTACCAACAAAAGGTACTGTGTAGTTTAGAGCACTAGAATTTTTATCTCCTCAGAAGAGGAGAAGTCTCACCCGAAGCACTGCTAAGATAGATAGATAGGGAAGGGTAGGGAGAATACCAAAGAGGATCCATAGAGCAGTCATAACTCATTCTTAGTCTTATGAAAGAGACATTAATAGGTCTGGAACATATAAATGCAGGAATCCAATCCACTTACATTGTGAGCAAGCATTCAAAAAGTGAACCCTCAAATAGAACTCTTAAACCATAGAGGAAATATTGTAATGCATAAGTAAGCACATAAAGACACTATATATTTCGAATTTTGGTCTTGCTTCATATTATCTTTAGGATATTTCTTTGATTACAGACTCATAATTACATATTAGGGTTCAGTACAAACTCTTGTCTCTTAGGCCCATGTCACAAAGATCTAATCCTCTATATGGTGATTCTAATCTATTACAGACTCAGGCGTGTATTTTTCCCAACCTACAACAATTATCAACAACTAATCCCAAAATCTGGGCAACTTTGACCAACCTGAATCTATTCAACCCAAATGATTGACTCAAGAACTAATGAACCAATTACAGAGAGACGAACCCATGAACAGGCGAACAACAATAATAATGACAACAAAAATACCAAAAAAAATCAGAGCAACCCCTTTCATTTTTGTTCGGTCCTATATATATATATATATGGGTTGTGTCTTCCTTCTTTGTTTGCATGCCTTCTTGTTCTGTTACAACCGTTTGTTTCTTTGTTGGCATTGCAATGGCTTCCGCAACTACTTTCTTTTGCTCTTTGTCCCAGCCTCTGATGGAGTTTGCACAAATCGTGCTTAGTCAAAACTTGAGTAGTTATTTCTCAAAACAAAGGGCCCAACAGGTTCTGACCACAATCCTTGACTCGTCCTCAAGTCAAACTATTGGTTCTTTCACATCCTCCAGGAGCATTTGTTGTTTTCCCTTGTTCTTATTTTCTTATTCTTTGGGCTCTTCTCTTTGTGTGTTTTCTTCCTTTATCTCCTCAAACGAAGGGCCCAATTTTGGTACCAGCTCTAGTGCTCTATGCCTTACTTCATGAATTCTTCCAACTTTGTCTTTCCATTTTTAGGCGAGGGGTGTTGCTTCTACAAGGAACTATCAGGTCGTCTCTTTGTTGTAATCCTTTGTCTTGGCCACAACCAATGAGTTCTACTCGAAATTGGCTGTTACATCGACCTGATGCATTTTCATATAGGTGGTTTGAATTATCAGTCGAAAATCGCACAGCTCTTTCTTAGCTATGGATTGTGCCTCATAGAGTGTGTTTAGTTCATTGTCATCTTGCTAAATTTGGTCGAACTTCTGTAGTTGCTCCATGGGGTCCATTGTGACTACAACTTATTCATTCAACACCTAGATCTTTGTTCAGACCTCCTCTGGGACCTGATTTCATCGAGTGATGATGCCCATCCATTCACTGACTTCTCTGAAGATTTTGGTGCAGTTTGTTGTGTGCTTCTACAATGTTGCTCAGGCATTGTTGCCTTGCAATATTGTCTTATGCATTTGTTCCTAGAGCTGCGGAGGCTTCTTTTCCGCTTCCTATTAGACCTGTTGTAGCTTCGCTTGGAGTTGGTCAGTGCGATTGGCGAGTTGTTTCCATTATTCCTATAACATCTCAATCTGTTGCTCTGGCTCACTTATGTCGCTGGTCTCGGGTAGTTCAGGTGCAATCTTCCAAATCTCTGGCCAAGCCTCAGCAAGTTTTTCCTACACTTTTTCCAGTTTGCGTTGGACTTGGAGTTTGTCATGTGATTCCTACATTTTGTATGTGTGTTCCATGAATTGTTCTTTCCTTGTGATCTCATCGGGGCTCTCAGCCTCCTGGAGCCTCTGCTCCAATTGGTCTGCGGATGCCCTGATTAGGCCAAATAAGTGTGGCGCTAGCCACTATACTAGGTCGACGGATGAGGGAGTGACGTCGGTGGGTACTCACATCTATAGTGGGATTCCACTCCCCATTGAATGGTCTGAGTGATTTTCTACCTCTTCCTCCATTAGTGGAACTGGTGCAATTCTCAAACTTAGCTCTGCTGGAAAAAGACTCAGAAACTATGTTCTGGCTATGCAGACTTGCATCCATTCTGCACATTTCTTAGGGTTCTGGAGAACCTGCTCCATTTGTTCTTGTATGGCTATCGTATCCTTCTCAGTTGTCGTTTCTGGTGCGTTGTGCGCATCTAGTATCTGTGGTTCTTCCTATCCTTCTTCTTGATGTACCATGATTTTTTGGGCACCCTCACCCTTGGTTGGTGAGGTGGTTTGCTAGTTGTTGTCGGGTTTCGACTCGCCTCTAGCTCGAGCATCTTCTTACTGTGATGAAGGTTCAGGCTATTGTTCCTAGGCATCTGGATTCGGATCATCCAACGTCGTGCTCGGATCGGGGGCTTTGGTGTCAGGACCAGAAATATTTTATCTTGGTTTGGGAAATTCTCTGGTTATTTGTTGGGGTCGTCCCTCCACTATATTTGGTGGGTCAAGCTGCATTGATTTTGAGGTCGTATTTTGATGTGGACCAGTAGTAATGAGTTTTGGTAGTTGGAGTGGTGGTGGAGGGTGCTCAACAATGATTGTGGATGGAAGTGTTTCAGGCTCCGGGTCATATTGAATATCAATGATAGTGGTGGCTTTGGTCATGGCACGGGTTCGAAGAGAAGCATATGCAAGGGGTTGTGGGTTCATGGGTTTTCTCCATGAGACCCCAGTTCTGGGCCTCTTCACCAATGGTTCAGTACCAAGAACAACGCCCAAGATTTGGTTAACTTGCACACCTAACAACACATCATCATTCGGTAGTTGTTGGGGGGTCGGTATTTTTCTCCACTCCAGCTGCAGTATCTCTTCTTCCTCCTCGGAGTCTGTTTGTGTTGGGGCATCCAGCTTCTTCTGCTCGGGGCCTAAACTTGGTCCCTCGCCTGGTGCATTGTCTTTCTTCTTTAGAAGCTCTACAGGAAAAATGTAATGCATTCCTGATTTACGTTGGCCGCGTTTAACTCCTGGCCATGACATGAATTCCTTATCGAAGGCTTCTTAATCCAAATAGAATGGAAGAATCCGTGTGTGGAAATGTTCCTTGCTGATGTGTCTCAGCCAGACGAATGTGTTGTGATGGTTCATGATGAAGGTGATATTCCTTGTGTTATAGTTTAGGAGCTCCTATGGGATGCCTAGCCACTGCATTGCATCTATCATACCATTATACCATTTGGAAAATGTTGTGTTGTTGAGTGTTGTGTTTGGACTGCCATGGCTCAAACATCTTTTCCATGCGCCCCTTATCTGGTATTTTTGGTGGTCTTTCCACAGGTGGCTTCCATTTGAGCATTGAAAATGCCACAAGTAGGTATCCATAGGTGAAGGTTCCTCCATTCTCTTGTGCTTCCTTTCAAGTTGTTAGTAGTTCCTCCAACAAGAAACTACACT
>SNQJ01S0109510.1:29915-40332 GCA_010110895.2 Picea sitchensis
TATATATATATATATATATATATATATATATATATATATGGGTTGTGTATTCCTTCTTTGTTTGCATGCCTTCTTGTTCTGTTGCAACCGTTTGTTGCTTTGTTGGCATTGCAATGGCTTCCGCAACTACTTTCTATTGCTCTTTGTCCCAGCCTCTGATGGAGTTTGCACAAATCGTGCTTAGTCAAAACTTGAGCAGATATTTCTCAAAACAAAGGGCCCAACAAGTTCTAACCACAATCCTTGACTCGTCCTCAAGTCAAACTCTTGGTTCTTTCACATCCTCCAGGAGCATTTGTTGTTTTCCCTTGTTCTTCTTTTCTTCTTCTTTGAGCTCTTCTGTTTGTGTGTTTTCTTCCTTTATCTCCTCAAACGAAGGGCCCAATTTTGCTACCATCTCTAGTGCTCTATGCCTTAGTTCATGAATGCTTCCAACTTTGTCTTTCCATTTTTGGGCGAGGGGTGTTGCTTCTGCAAGGAACTGTTAGGTTGTCTCTTTGCTGTTACACTTTGTCTTGGCCACAACCAATGAGTTCCACTTGGAATCGGCTGTTACATCAACCTGATGCATTTTCATATAGGCGGTTTGAATTATCAGTCGAAAATCGCACAGCTCTTTCTTGGCTATGGATTGTGCCTCATAGAGTGTGTTTAGTTCATTGTCATCTTGCTAAATTTGGTCGAACTTCTGTAGTTTCTCCATGGGGTCCATTATGACCGCAACTTATTCATTCAACACCTAGATCTTTGTTCAAACCTCCTCTGGGACCTGATTTCATCGAGTGATGATGCCCATCCATTCACTGACTTCTCTGAAGATTTTGGTGCAGTTTGTTGTGTGCTTCTGCAATGTTTCTCAGGCATTGTTTCCTTGCAATATTGTCTTATGCATTTGTTCCTAGAGTTGCGGAGGCTTATTTTCCGCTTCCTATTGGAACTGTTGTAGCTTCGCTTGGAGTTGGTCAGTGCGATTGGTGAGTTGTTTCCATTCTTCCTATAACATCTCAATCTATTTCTCTGGCTCACTTATGTCACTGGTCTCGGGTAGTTCAGGTGCAATCTTCTGAATCTCTGGCCAAGCCTCGACAAGTTTTTCGTACACTTTTTCCAGTTTGCATTGGACTTGGAGTTTGTCATGTGCTTCCTACATTCTGTATGTGTGTTCCATGAATTTTTCTTTCCTTGCGATCTCATCGGGGCTCTCAGCCTCCTGGAGCCTCTGCTCCAATTGGTCTGTGGATGCCCTGATTAGGCCAAATAAGTGTGGCGCTAGCCATTGTACCAGGTCGACGGATGAGGGAGTGACATCGGTGGGTACTCGCATTTGTAGTGGGATTCCACTCCCCATTGAATGGTATGAGTGATTTTCTACCTCTTCCTCCATTGGTGGCACTGGTGCAATTCTAAAACTTAGCTCTGCTGGAAAAAGACTCAGAAACTATGTTCTGGCTATGCAGACTTGCATCCATTATGCACATTTCTTAGGGTTCTGGAGAACCTGCTCCATTTGTTCTTGTATGGCTATTGTGTCCTTCTCAATTGTTGTTTCTGGTGCATTGTGCGCATCTAGTATCTGTGGTTCTTCCTGTCCTTCTTCTTGATGTACCATGATTTTTTGGGCACCCTCACCCTTGGTTGGTGAGGTGGTTTGCTAGTTGTTGTCGGGTTTCGACTCGCCTCTAGCTCGAGCATCTTTTTCCTGTGATGAAGTTTCAAGTTGTTGTTCCTAGGCATCTAGATTCGGATCATCCAGCGTTGTGCTCGGCTCGGGGGCTTTGGTGTCAGGACCAACAATTTTTTATCTTGGTTTGGGTAATTCTCTGGTTATTTGTTGGGGTCGTCCCTCCACTATCTTTGGTGGGTCAAGCTACATTGATTTTGAGGTCGTAGTTTGATGTGGACTGGTAGTGATGAGTTTTGGTAGTTGGAGTGGTGGTGGAGGGTGCTCAACAATGATAGTGGATGGAAGTGTTTCAGGCTCCGGGTCATATTGAATATCAATGATAGTGGTGGCTTTGGTCATGGCACAGGTTCGAAGAGAAGCATATGCAAGGGGTTGTGGGTTCATGGGTTTTCTCGGTGAGACCCCAGTTCTGGGCCTCTTCACCAATGGTTCAGTACCAAGAACAACGCCCAAGATCTGGTTAACTTTCACACCTAACAACACATCATCATCCGGTAGTTGCTGGGGGGGCGTTATTTTTCTCCACTCCAGCTGCAGTATCTCTTCTTCCTCCTCGGAGTCTGTTTGTGTTGGCGCATCTAGCTTCTTCTGCTCGGGGCCTAAACTTGGTCCCTCGCCTGGTGCATTGTCTTTCTTCTTTAGAAGCTCTGCAGGAAAAATGTAATGCATTCCTAATTTACGTTGGCCGTGTTTAACTCCTGTCCATGACATGAATTCCTTATCGAAGGCTTCTTCATCCAAATAGAATGGAAGAATCCGTGTGTGGAAATGTTCCTTGCTGATGTGTCTCAGCCAGACGAATGTGTTGTGATGGTTCATGATGAAGGTGATATTCCTTGTGTTATAGTTGAGGAGATCCTATGGGATGCCTAGCCACTGCATTGCATCTATCATACCATTATACCATTTGGAAAATGTTGCGTTGTTGAGTGTTGTATTCTCCAAGTCTTGTTTGGACTTCCATGGCTCAAACATCTTTTCCATGCACCCCTTATCTGGTATTTTTGGTGGCCTTTCCACAGGTGGCTTCCATTTGAGCATTGAAAATGCCACAAGTAGGTATCCATAGGTGAAGGTTCCTCCATTCTCTTGTGCTTCCTTTCAAGTTGTTAGTAGTTCCTCCAACAAGAAACTACACTAGTTGAACACTGCTCCATTTGTGCAGAAGTCGATGACTGATAACACATCTAGAGTGCATTCTCCCTTGTAGTAAGATATCATGAACTTGTTGGCTATGATGTAGCAGCCAGTCTGGACTATCTCGGGTAGTATCAGTTTAATTATTGTTGTGTGTCCTCCTCGATTTGTGTTAAATTTCTCGTAATGGCTAAGCTCACCTTTCTTTTTCTTGTGCTTCCTAGGACCCTGGAATCCCTTCGACACATCCTCACCTTGAAATGATAATCCAATAAGCTGTTGGATGTCATCAACATGGATTGGATACCACTTATCCAACCATAGAATTCTATCATTCACCCTTCTTATCAGAAATTTTGTGCAGTGCATGATCTCGCCTGTGGTACCAAAGATTGGTAAGTCTCTCAGGTTCATGATGGTTGAGTTAAATAAGTTGATGAAATCTTATTTCAGTACTACTTGCATTCCTCCGACTCCATACAAAACTATATCCTAGAAGACATTTGTGTGCATCTATGGGAACAAGGATGAATATGTGAGGTCAAGGTCGAGAAGCTTAACTTTCTCTACCTTCCTTTTGGGATCACCCATGATATCGACCCGGGGGTCGGTGGGCTCATCTGGTAATTCTTCTTTAGTCATGGCACTCATCTTGCTGTGGCTCTCGAAATTCTCACTTCTATGGCAGGTAAGAACTAGGGTTACGTCTACAACTTTTTCCAATGGTCCTAACTGGTTCGCACTACCAAGTTCGAAAATGGCTATGGTATTTTTAGAAACAATACATTATCGACTAAGTTCTAAGGGTGTTATACTAGAATTAATGGGTAGGTTTTAGAAGTAACTGCTACTCATCATGACCGTATGGACGCAATCCGGATGTAAGTTGTTCAACGGGACAGTTTTAATCAAGGTAAATCCTATTGGTGATATTGTTATTTACTTGTTTGAGTGGAATAAGGACGTGGCCGATTGGAGACCTTTATGTAGGATGGGTGGGTGTCTCGGCCCAGACTTCGATGGAATCTTGGATTAATGCGACATTAATGGTTTAAAAAGCGTCAGGTGAGGTATGGTAATGGAAATAAATGTGTTGACTAGACTGGGTTTGCATCGCCTATAACTCAGATTGGATTTGGATTCATGGACCCTCTGATTACAGAGGTTTTCCTCGTCATCTTTAATGACTGTCATTAATGGATTCTCTTATGCGTCAGGTCCTGTACTGTTGGGTTGTTAGTTCTATATCAATGAACACTTAGAAAAAACAATGAACTATGTGTTATGGCACAATTCTGTGCATATGGACTTTATTAACCGAACTTACAAAATTTCAAAAGGGAAACAAAACAAAAATCTATCTATTGTACAAGATCCTTCGATTTGGAGTGACTGTCCTTTTCTCTCAGGTCAAAGACAGGTAGGGCTTCAGGAGAGGCCCATTCACCCATGCCGGTCGGATCACACCATCCAGTTGCACGAGTCGGACTACTCCTGAGGATCGGATCTCCGCAACTATGAAGGGTCCCAACTAGTGCATACACAACTTGCTAGGGTGCTTCTAGTATCCGTTGTCATAGAGTAACACTTTGTCCCCTTGTTTAAATACCTTGGTCTTTATGTGTCGATCATGCCAAGATTTGTTTCTTTCCTTTTCAACAAAATGATGAAAGTTTGCTAGAAATCTGGTTTCCTCGAGTTCTTGTAGCTCCGCAAGTCTCTACGCGAATGATTCCCCTTCTGTCATACATGTGACTTGTGCAATATACATGCTTGGAGTGATGAAATCTGCAGGAAAAACTACCTCCTACCCATAGACTAATTGAAATAGTGTATATCTATGGAGTTTCTTTGTAGTTGTCCTATAGGCCCAAAGGATGGTTGGAACTCTATCATCCCAGTCCTCTTGGTTTGCACAACAGACCTTTGTTAGTCCTCTTTCCAGGATTTTGTTGAAGGCTTCGACTGTTCCATTGGCCTATGGGTGGTCTGGACTACTCTTGTGATGTTGGATCAGAAATTATGTTTTAAGTGTTTCTATAGTGATACTAATGAAGTGAGCTCTCTAATCGTTGGTTAGGCTCCTGGGACATCTGAGCCAGGTAATGATATTCTTGAAAATGAACCTGGAAGCGGTGTCCATCGAATATTCATGTACTGCTACTGCTTCTTCCCAATGGGTAAGGTATTCAGTTGCGGTCATAATGTACCTAGCCTTTGAATGTTTGGATGTGGGGTTTATTGGGCCAATGAAGTCAACTTCCCATTTCTCAAATGCATGTAGAGCTCTAACTAGTTGCAGTGTTATTTCATCTCATCATGACAACTTGCCCACCCATTGACAAACATCACACGATCTAGCATATACTTTTGTGTCCTTGAATAGTGTGGCCCACCAAAGTCCTGCCTATAGAACTTTCGGTGTCGTGGCCTTTCTTCCTATGTGGCCTCCTTCTATTCTGCTATGGAATTCCTAGAGTATATCCTGCCTTTCATGATCCAGGATGCATCACATGAGAATGTTGTCTAATCCTATTTTATACAATTGTCTGGAAATCAGCTAGTACTCTGCTGCTTTGAAAACCATATGGTGTTTTTGGGTTGCAGAATATGTGTCAGGACAAGCCCATGTACTGAGAAATATTCCTATGTCCTCCAAGTATTCCGATATGGCCTCAATCCTGAAAAAGTCTGCATCTGGGAGTTTTTCATCCACTTCTCCACCACTTTCTCCTGACTCTAGCCTAGATAGATGGCCAGGTTTGACATTTCATCATCCCTGCTTGATGATGACTTCAAAAGAAAATTCCTAAAACAACAACAACCATCTACAAATTCTTCCTTCCAACATAGGTTTATTAACTAAGTATTTTAGTGTGGAGTGATCAGTGAAGAATTTGAAGTGAGATCCTAATAGATAATGTATAAATTTCTGTAAAGAATATATCATTTCTAAGCCTTCCCTTTCTGTTGTTGTGTAGTTGCGTTCTTCTTGCGATATTTTTTGACTCGCAAAATAGATAGGGTGATCCATATCTCCATCTCTCGGTTGCATTAGGATAGCTCCTAAGGAAATTCCAAAAGCATCTACATGGACATGAAATTATTTCTCCCAGTTTGGGAATATCAGAATCAGTGTTGTAGTGAGTTTCTCCTTGAGTGTCACAAATTTTTTATCGCATTGGGGAATCCATTGGAATGTTTCAGCCTTTTTCCGAGGGTTTTCCAATGGCACAGTAATGTTGGCATATCTTCGAATGAACCTGCAGTAGTAACCTATGTGTCCAAGTGTGGAGTGAAACTGTTTAGCATTCATAGGTGGTGTCATATTGATAATAACCACAACTTTGGCTGGGTCTACCAATACTCCTTCTCGGCAGACTATGTGGCCCAACAGATTTCCATGTGGCACACAAAAGATACACTTTCTGAGATTTAATGAAATTTGCAAATCTTTGCATCTGTCAAGCATTATCCTGAGCAGTGATACATGTTCCTTAAGAAAGCTATATATCGTCCAATCATCCATATAGACTTCGATAAAGTTGTGAATGAATTCTCTAAAGGCTTCTATCACAATCCTGGAGAAAACTACAGGGGCATTCTTTAAACCAAATGGCATTATGTTGTATGAAAAAGATTCCCATTCTGTAATGAAGGCAGTCTTTATTTTGTCTTCTTCAACAATCCTGACTTGATGGTATCCTAAAAAACTATCTTTAAATGAGTATGATTCCTTCCCCGCAACTTGTTCTAGCACCTCATCAGTAAAGGGTGTTGGGAGAGGGTCGTGCACACAGGCAGAGTTGAGGCTTCTGTAGTCTACATAGACTCTGATATCCTCAGTGTCTTTCTTTCTTTGAATGACTATCGGACCGACCCACTCTGCTTCTTCTACCACAAAAATGAGACCTGCTTCTAACATATTATCAATCTCCTTCTTAAATTTATATTTTACTCTTGGGTTAAGATGTTATGGTCTATGTCTGACAGGCTTGCATCCTGAGTTTAACTCAATCTTCATTTCTCCCATGACTCCTTTGATTCCTTTTAATTCTAAAAAAATTATTCGAAAACAAATCCTCATATTCCCTCAGTAAACTCTGTATTTCCTGTCTGGTTTTCTCATCCTAGTAGTCTCCTACCATAGCTATTTTGGGTTTCTCTGCAGTCCCTATGTTGATTCTACATATTTTCAATGGGTGGTTGTAGTAACTATCGGTCTGGCTCAGTATGGTGTTCTGGATTTCTCTGCTCCCCTTTATCTCTTTGATGGCTAGGTTTCTCAGTCCTTCTTTTTCATCTAGGCTTTCTAAATCTTTGCTAATCTTATAACATTCTATGGGTTTGTCAAGCAAGGGTAAGTGGAGTTTAATGTGAAGTTATTGAGTATGCTTGGGACCTACTACAAAATTTTATCTCTCATTACTAATGGTTGTAAAAATAAGTTCTTTAATATTTTGCAGGGCTAGTTCAAGCTTGGGGTACCTACCTGAGAATGATAAGTCTTTGCAAAATTTAGCTGCTAGTGTCTACCAGTCGTTGGTTTGTCTTCTAGTTTCCTCATGTATGAACCAAGATTTTGGGATTGGGAATAGAGAATGGGGAAATGCATGAACCCATAAGTGAGAGGGTATCTTCGCAGCCTACCACTATGTCGTGCACTATTCAATGTGTATCCTAGGGTATGATTCTCCGTTGAACGATTGTGCAACTTGGAAATCTGTCTGTATCTCTAATTCCAACTGCTCTTTATTCCAGAACATGTACTTGATAGCTTTCTTCACTTCATCCCAAGTTCTGAGTGCAACTTTATGATTGTCCCACCATTTGGTGGGGATGTTCTGAAAGGATATATATAATACCAATATTCTTTGATCTTCCCTCACATTCTCTTCCATATTCTGCAAAAAATTGTCTAGATCTGAAGTACCATCGTATACTATGTAGTCTCTCACTTCGGTTCCAACCCATTTGGTCATTCTGACAGTTGTGTATCTTCTTGAGAATCTTTCATGTGACCCCTATTGCCAACTATCAAAATCCAGTTCTGAATCTTCCTCTACTAACTATATACTTCTCCATATTACTAATCCATCATCGATAGGGTTTATGTAATCGTTTATTGTCCCCGATGTTATAGTGTACAACTAGTCTAGGTCTCCTTCTTCCATATTATTGTCTCTTGGTTCTGTGTACCTAGGTCCTACATATGGATCCAAAGGTTGAACTACCATGATTCCCTCAGCTTCAAAATTCATGGTATCTTTCTTTAAATCAATTACTGCATAATTATCATAGGCCCAATCGATGCCAAGTAGCACAGGGAAAGGGTCTTTGTCTCCCATGATCTCAATGACTTCAAAGTCAGCTATTGTTTTTACTCTTGCTACATCGATTTCTACGTTCTCCAATCTTCCTATGGGAAATATACAGTATGGGTTTTCCATTCTTAAATGAATTGGGGAATATGTCAGTCTCAGTTTTCCTAAGGCTTCCCAAGTCTTCTTAGGTAGAATGTTCACATATGACCCTAGGTCCAACATGACGTCCTTAATTTCAAAGTTGTCTAGCTGGGTAACCAGTCTAAATTCTTTCCTGGTTCTTACTTTTCTTCACTGCACTCTCTGAGTACTTTTATTAGGAAAAGTATCCCTTATCCTTTCTTCCAAAGGTTCCTCATTCCCTAAGACTAGGTACAACATATTGAACAACTTTTCTGTTAGTCAGTCGTTCCCTAGAATGTAAGAGAATAATTGAAACCAAAGATCAATTGTGTTATCGGGTTGCTCATAATGTCTTGATATTGATACAAGGTTTTTGGGTGCAGGGGGTCAAGCAGGGACTTGCACTATCTTGGTGTAAATAGTCAGTTGGGGGGGGCTCTCTTTCATTTCATGAATATGGATGTTCTGGAATACTTCTATGGCATCTTTAAATAACATTTTTTGTTTTAGGGGGTCATACCTGTCTCCCTTAGGTGTTGATTTCTAGATATGAGGTAGAGTGTCAACATAAACTCCCGTCTTCGCTCCTCCTCGAGTAACGATATTAAGGCTAGGAAATTGTCCCTTAGAAATTTTATTGATATCTAAACTGATAAGGTTAGTTCCTCTTGGTCATACTCTGTCTTCCCACTTTTCAATTAACTCTGGACAATATTCAGTTGCGTGTCCGTTGGTTCTGCAGTGAGAGAACCATGGGCGTCTTGGATGAGGACAATCTCTGGCTAAGTGACCTTGTTCATCGCAGTTATAACATTTTCTTGGTCCTCGTCCCCCACTTCTTCATCCTATGAAATCTCCTCCAGCTCCATCTCCTTGACCACTTCCTGGTCCCTGAGGGTTTTTATTCACCTTGAATGTTGTTCGGTCCAATTTGTCTACAAGTGCATCCAACGCTCTACATTGATTGGTAGTATGCATAGTGGATGCGCAGAACTTGCAGTGTACCATGTTTTGTACTGTTGAATACTTCTGCATGATGGGGTACTATCTTGGCCCATGGTCATGGATTCAACAGATTTCACAATATTCCGTTGTTAGTGTTGCTTGGCCCCATGGGAAAGCATGATATGGGGTAGGGTTGTGGAATGATGAACTCGTCGACACTTTTGAAAATCCTCCCATGGGTCTTGGTGGGGTTACCATCGGATTCTGAGGCGGTCCCAACCCCCTCATTCTCGGACATTCATTCTCTAGATGACCTTCCATGTAACATCCAGTGCACCAAACATGTGGTCATCATGGTCTGGGTATCGTCAGCTCCTAAATATTTTCTATCAGTGTCGATATCTACCCTTGTAGTTGCACTAGATTCACATCTACTAGGGGTCGAGTTACTCTCAGGCTCCCGGGATATCCCGCCATGGCTTCAATCTTCATTGATTGTTCCAAGGCATCGGTTAACATGACTATCCGTTGTTGCATTAGCAGAATCCGAGTCAGAGGCAACAACCCCAAAATGTACCACTCCCTTTGATGTTCTTCATGTATTGGATGTGCCAACCTTCCTATGGCATATTTAAACTTTTGTTTGTACTCCCAGGATGATTCACCTTCCCTTTGCTGGATCTTGCGCAACTTAGACAAAGCCTGTTGTTCTGACTAGGGTAGTTCAAATTCTGCTATAAACCTCATCTGTACCTGGCCAAGTGTGACTTCTTGACCTTGCATCCCTCACACTCGTGGTTCAATGATATTGTACCATTTTAGAGCACGACCTCTCAAGGTCGTCTGGAACTTAACCAACTTATTCTCATCCAGGGTTCCTCTTGATCTCCATATTGTTTCGCACAGGAACCAGTGTTGTTCAACGTCTTCGTATCCTTTACCCCAAAATTATGGGTATCTGGCAATCGAACCTCCCGCATGGCTGGCCATCATTGTTCTTGTTGTTTTTATCAATATGAACCCTAACGGTCTCACTTGTGATCTATCGGGGGATCCCAATTAGGGATGATTTTAAGGATGGAAATTTATTTTAAAATGTACAAACCTTGGCGAATCTTACTAATCCTTCATATGTCAACTATGAATGTTTGGCGATATTTTTGTAAAAATATTCAAATTTCTAAGTATTTTATATAGTTTTTAT
>SNQJ01S0109511.1:0-25629 GCA_010110895.2 Picea sitchensis
TAGTTGCTTGGAAGGTAGCTGGGGAAGATGTTGGGAATATGGGGGGATTTGTAATGAGAGAAAAATGGTAACATGGATGAGAACCAACCAATGAATACTGTTCAAGCAAATGCAGAGGCAACAATGTCTCCATCATATTTTAAAATTCAATAATCAACTGCCATTTGAACAGGGAGTGATAGGGATGTTGGGAAGATGGGGGGCTTTGTAATGAGAGAAAAATGGTAACATGGACGAGAACCAACCAATGAATACTGTTCAAGAAAATGCAGAGGCAACAATGTCTCCATATCCAAACTTCCAACACCAGTTTTCATATAGTCCCTTTCTTTTTGAAATTCATAATAATAGAACATGGAATAAATTAAATGTATTTGGGAAGGTGGGCATATAATGAGTGGAAAGTGAGATAATAAACGAGAATGAGACGATTACTGTTCTATTACATGAAATAACCTTTATTGACTTTTAAAATCGACATTGCCATCATTTTCCAAAATCCTTTCTTTGTTAACAATTCAAATCCAGGACATGACAATTTTTATAGGGCTCAATATAAAACCCAAGGACTGTCACACTTTACAATTTTCATTTCCCCTTTTTCTTTTTCTTTTTTTAATAGATGTCCATTTAAACTAGCAAAGTGTTTTGTAGGAAACCGTTTACAAAGTCATTTGAAACCAGATTGCCTCAAGCCAACATGGGAGGTTGAGAAAACAAACATAAAGCCATCAACCTTTCATTATAAAAAAATTATATCACAACCCCAATACTTGCTGCATAAAAGGAATGGGTTTGAAACCTCAATACGACAATGGTAGTCATGGTTTTTTTCAAAACCATATAACCTCAAAATCGACCAAACCCTCATCAATAAATAACAATGATCTAAGACTTCATGGATATAACCGATCTTTCCCAATGTCGGGTGAACACCATAACGAATATCAAAACCAAAGTTCGAATTTACTAATTGTCCATATATCGGATAAAAAAAACTGAGACCTGAGCAACCACATGGGCAAAATATTTTGAAATGGGGCTGCAAAGCAAAACAAAAACATATTTCTTCCAAAACAAACCTTTCTGGAGACCTCCCAAAGTGGCCGCAAGGAAAATACACAGATCTCCAATATATTTTCAAACAATATCCCAAGGACTGGGTAGAGGGCGTAACATTACATAATAATAACAAAAACCCAACTATTCTTTTTATTTCACAGAGAAAACCCTTCTAAATTTAATCACAGGAAATGAGTGAAAGCGAATGTATTCCCCATAATCATTTGCCAATAGTCATACCATAATAAGAAGCATTCATTCTGGGTGCAACATAACCACAACGTAAAACATAATGGAATTCCAAACAAATTTCCCAGCTTGAAATGTTAAATGCCAATAGGAAGAAACCCCATTTAAATGTAATTTGCACAACCAAAATGCCCACATACATCCACTGTAATCTTCAAAAAGAAAACACACTATGTAAGAAAAATCTAAGAGCCAACATAATGATTTTATTCGGAGCAGAGTTACAGTTCATGAATGGAGAGATAAGAGCCAACATACCTGTAAGGAGAATGCTAGAAAGCTAACGAGCACCACTATTCTTCCAAAGGCCAAGCAAAACAGAGGCAATACTAACCGGAGAAACCAAAACAACGCGAGTATGGTGAAGGTGGCGACTTAGAGGTAGGGTAAGAACGTCGTGTAGTAATTGCACGTTGTTTCCCACATGAATTGCCATCCACCACAACCAAGTATGGAGCACACCCAAACTCACAAAATTTTCTCCATAAAACACATAGGAAACCATGTATATCCAATTTTCCACCAACATAACATTTCCAATTAAAAATCGAATCCCCCCCCCCACATTAATCTCATAAGTACTAGATGTATGTTCAACACTTAGCACCAAAACATGTCTCACATTTATTACTAATGGAGGATTGCCATTCCATAAAACATATCAATTGTCCACAATATATTACAAGTATACCATAAGTCCAATACATCATAAGTTGCGATGATGCTTGTTCTTAGAGTTTTAATAATATGACAACCTCTAGGTGTAGAAAAATAAACCAAAATGCTTATTAAAACAACCTTTTCTCCCCCTTTTTAAAAACAAAACAAATTGTCAGCACACTCAACATACATCAATTGCACATAGAAACATGCTATAATTTCTTTGTCCATTTTCAACTGTAGAATCTTTCTCGCAAGGTAATCATGAGAACAAAAATAAGATAAGCACTCTCTATCATTGCTTTCCTAAAAAGGGTCCCAACTATTTAGTATTATCCTAAATGTGTATAAGTAATAATGCATTGCAATTCATTTGCAGGCATGGGTTTCATGTTGCTCTTTTCGGTGTCAACAAACTGGCGAATCCACATGGAAATATGTTCTCAACATATTTAGAACTCATAATGTTTGGTTTTGCGGACCAATAGAAGTAGGCGATCAAAAATTGCTGAAAAGAATAGTTATGCAACATGGGGAAAATGTTGGTTTAAGGGAAATGACGAGGGGACTTCGGGAAATTACTAATGGAGAGTGATATGTATGAGGGGAGTTGGTCCTACATGTATAACAATTGAATAAGATTCATAACCGATAATACTTTTTTGAATTTCAAGGATAATTCTTCTTATATGCTCTTGAATCTCAGGATGGATGGAAGAAAGGGAGAACAAAAACATGGAAGAAAACAAAACCAACTATACTACAACAATATTGAAAGAAAAAATCTATTCCAACGGTGTCTCAAAGGAGGACATCATGACAACTGTGTGTATCTTATTTTCATTGATCAACAATATTTACACAATGACATTGTTATGGCAAAACCGATCCTGACTTTATTTTTGATGACCATGTGAAACCAACAACATAAATCAAAACTTAATAAACCCAAGTAAGAGAAAAAATAGTAAAAATATTATATATAGTAGTCATGTTTACACAAAGGGCCAATGATCAAGCTGGTTCCACATAATGTTTCAAGTGGGAACCATTGGTACTGTAAGAAAACAATTGCTCCTCCATGTCCTTATGAAGGTAAGAATTTGTGCCAAGGATAAAAGTGATTTTGAAAGGACCTAGCCATAATTTTTGGAATTTAGAATGTCTCCCTCTTTCAACATGGGCTGAGTCCCATAGTAGGACTTTGTCGTCAATATCGAATTCAACAACATTTGCTCATTTGTTAAAATACTTTTTCACCATTTGTTGCCTTCTTTTTAGGTTCTCCAAGGATAAGTTTCTTTGTTCTTCCAGGGATAACAATGCATTTATCCTTTGGGGAACATTTGAATAATTTAATTCTTCAGTTTGTAACATCAACCGTAAGGAGGAAATCTCTAGCTCCGTAGGAAGAATAGCCTCTTGGCCATATACGAGATGAAAGGGAGTAAAGCTTCTACTTGCTTTGGTGGTTGTATGGTCTGCCCAGAGGGCATAAGTGAGAAGTGTGTGCCACTGGCGAGGTTTGTTTTGTATGATTCTCTTTATAATCCTAACTAAATTCTTGTTAGTGGACTTTGCTTGCCCATTTCTCTGAGGGTAATAAGAAGATGAAGTGAAATGTTTGACACCTAATTTATCCAGAAATTGGGTCAATTTTGTAGAAATGAAGGCTGGACCATTGTCCATAATGATCTCTAATGGGATGCCAAATATGGAAAATATATTAGATTCTATAAAAGAAACCACCTACTCATCTTGTGCGTGTCTAAGAGGGACAACCTTGGTCCACTTTGTAAAGTAATCATTGGCTATCAAAATAAATATATGCCTTGCAGAGGATGGAGGGTTGATAGGACCATTAAAGTCTAGACCCCACATAGAAAAAGGGAAATCCGAAAGGACATGTTGTAAAGGCATGGAAGAAAGACGTTCTTTCCCAACAATTTTTTGGCATTTATCACAGGATCTTGCAAATTTATATGAATCATGGAATATCGAAGGCTAATAATAACCATTTCTTATGATTTTAAAAGCAATAGCTTTAGCAAAAAAATGGCCACCGATGTGAATGAGAGAAGATGATGATCCATGGATCTCGCGTAATAATTTATGTTCTTCCTCATCATTTACACATCGAAGTAACAAACTATCAACAAAGATCCTAAACAAAAGGTTTCTACTTGGAAGATTCAAGGCTGAGTCTCCTTCTCTGGTGAGGATCCAACCCATTTGGACACTTTTGATACTGCAAATAATACACCAGATTTTTATACCAAGGATGTTCGGATAGAGAGAGATTTTGATTTTTAGAATAAAGCAACATTGAAAGAGGATTATCTTGGTCGTCCAGTTATTCAATTGGTTCAAGGTGTTGAGCTAATTGAAGGGATAAGTCTCATCCCTTGATTGTCTTCAAAGTCATAATCGTCAAATCATGCTCCTGAATTTTGGCAAGCCAATGTGCAAGTTTTCCTGAAAGATAAGTTTGTGAAAGCAGAAACTTGATGGTAGGCAAAGGGACTTTTACCTGCATATGTTTGCCCAAAATAAAATGGAGAAATTTTTCTATAGCCTTGACAAGAGAAAAATCATGTTTCTCAATATAAGAGTATTTGATCTCATCGTTTGATAACATTTGACTCATGTAAGCTACATGTTTTTCATTTTTTTGGCCATCACATTGTAAGAGGATAACATAAATTGCTTCCTCAGTGGCATTGATATATATGATAAAGTCTTTCTTGAAATCCGGTTTTGCCAGAACCGGTGCATAACTGATTGCTTTATTAATCCTAAGGAAAGCATTCTCGACATCATCTGTCCAAGAAAAAGAACGATCTTTCTTTAGAGGGTTATGGATTGGTTTAAACATGACAACAAAATCAGGAACATATCTACGGACAAAATTAATAATGCCCATGAAAGATTGAACTTATTTCTTGGAGATGGGGGCAGGGAGGTTTAGAATGGTAGTAATCCTCTCGGGATCTATACTTATCCCTAAATCAAAAGCAATGTGATAGAGGAGCTTGTCCTTCGTGACACCGAAAATAGATTTGGAAAGATTTAAAGAAATGCCAAACTTTCAGCAGCGCATGATAAATTTTCTAAGATGACCAAAATGATCCAACTTGTTTTTAGAATAAACAATCAAATCATCAAGATAAACTTGGATAATATTACCGATTATATCATCAAAATCTATCTACATAGCTCTTTGAAAGGTGGCACCTGCATTAGATAATCCAAAATTCATGCGTTCATAAGAAAATGTGCCCCTGCTTGTGGTAAATGTGGTTTTATACCTAT
Source organism: Picea sitchensis (assembly GCA_010110895.2). NCBI lineage: Eukaryota > Viridiplantae > Streptophyta > Pinopsida > Pinales > Pinaceae > Picea > Picea sitchensis. Next base: position 5,284 of record SNQJ01S0109511.1, read on the forward strand.
CAATCCTTTTTACCTTGATTTGATTATACCCATAGAAATTGTCATGTAAGGACATCATTTGAGACCCTGCAACCTGTTGTAGAATCATTTCCATATTGGGAAGTGGAAAATGGTCTTTGACACTTGCTCTATTCAATGTGTGGAATCAACACATAATCTGATCTGGCCGGTAGTTTTTCGAGCATGGACCAGATTTGAAACCTAGTCGAAATACTTAACTGGAAAGATTATTTTAGCTTTCAACAATTTTTCCAATTATTTTCTAATAGTGGCTTCGAGCACAAGGTAAATAGGTATTTGTCTTTGCCTAACTGGTTTTACCCCTTCCTTGATATGACTGGCATGCTACATGAGAGAAGGATCAAAACCACGAAGATTCTTGTATGACCAGGCAAAAACATCTTGAAATTCACAGTCTAATTCTGTGAATTTTGCTTTTTCTTCTTCAGAACATTGGGCACCTAATTTAATGGTCTTTGGAGATTTGAATGTCCCAATATTCAAGGAAATGGTCTCACTAACTTTCCTTTTTGACTCCTCTTCCCAATGTGTTTCCTTGTTGCCTACATCACTGGACGAAAATGAACTTTCGAGAGGAGTCAAGCCTTTAGGAAATTTGTCATCTTCAACCGAGATGATTTCTTTGGGATTAAATAATTCATTTTGTATGAAAGCACAAATGCCTTCATCACTCAGGAAAACCTGCCATGATTCTACGTTATTAGGGATGTGAGGATGATATAAAGATTGGAATGTACAATTAGGTCTTTGAGGTAAACGTTGTCGGGTAGGAGATGCTGCAAAAAAAACTAACCTATGAGCCATTGAATTAAGTTCCCTCTTAACATGAGTCATGTTAAATGATAACATATTTGAATACAACATCCAAACAACTTGATTATAACGTTTAAATAACTTATTGCTTGGTGAATAAATCTTACGTACAAGATTCACAACAAGTTCAGAATCCGCAAAAACTATAAGGTGGCCGCAACCAAGGTTATATGCATTTTCGATGCCTAACAATAGGGCCTCAAACTCAGTGACATTGTTTGTGCAAGTAAATTCCAACCTATAAGAGAAATTGTGGATTTTACCTATAGGAGAATATAGAATGATGGTGTCTCCATTACCTTAGTTTGAACATGAGCCATTGAAATGCATGTGCCACATGCTATCATAAAAATAAACTGGTTCAAGTATAGTGTCACCTTCATCAATAAAGATAAAGTACACTCCCAAATATTCTTTGAGATAATTTACATTAGTTTGGGGAACACTCTCTATATACGGTGAAATTCTTCCTTCCCTAAGGACTATAATGTTCTTTCCATTTCGAGGGACAAACAAATGTGTACCATCAAGTCAAAGGTATCCACCAGTTAAGGCTTGCCAATCCCTTCCCAAAATATTTGAGTAGTTACTCACCGCCATATCAATTCCTTGTATGTTGAGGGTTGTTCTTATCTCGGGATGCGCACACAAAACTAAGGTTACATCCTTGATTTCACCTATATTTGATCGCTGCAAATTGTTATAAGAGAGCGTGCTTCTAGAATTTTTGTTAGTGCAAGATAAGCCAAGCTCTTCCATGATAATTTTAGACATCACACTTGGACCAAACTCGCCATCAATTAGGCAACAATGAGCTATTTTATCCATGAGTTTTACTGAAATATAGAAAGGTTTTTTTTTATAGGGTTCCTAAAATTATTTACACCTATATAATTTACATTTGAGTCCTCTTCCTTTGACTCTTCAAATAGATTGAATATAGTAGAAACCTTTACTTCCATGAAGTCCTTGATATGCTTCTGTTGTTTTAGGATGACAACCATGTCCAAAAGAGTAGCATCATCTTTGATATTAGATAATTGATTTAGGATATTTTACTTAGATGAGGAAAGAGGAGAAGACACTCCTTGATTATCTGAAGTTCTGACAACTTATGTATCAACGCTTTGAGAATATGAGCTTGGGGCAGAAGAAGTACGGGGAATATAAAATTTTCCCTTCGCAACATAAGATTTATTCCTTGTATTGATTACCATAACATCCTCTGGTTCAACCCAATCTAAAACAACGATCCTAGTATTAGGCCTTTTGCCAAAGATCTTATCTCTAACATTCTTTTTAACCTCGCAGGTATTCTCATCTTCATTTTCTTCACATAAATTACACCAACTGCGATTCATTATGGCCTTCGGCTGAAAAGTGTTTTCATTCGTGTTTCTAAAAGGCACTAGGGAAGAAGAAGAAGCCCCAAGGGAAGAGGAAGAAGAAGTTCCTTTCCGTTCGTAAGTTATCATTCTAATGTTCATATCTTACATGAGTTGTAGAATGGAAGCCATGTCTGTTTTCTTGACCAAGTCTCCCTTAGAAAGACCTGTTCTTTCAAGTTGCTCGTCATATTCTAGGCAAGCCTGAAGGGTGGACCCAAGATTTTCGATAGCCTTCTCTTCAAGTCTATGACGATACAAAGAAGGTAATGCATTATAATAATGCATGAAAACAACTTGATTTTGAGGATGGATTAGTTCAAGAATTTGATTATATAGTTTGGTGAAACGAAGGTTAAAAGATTTAATGGTTTCACCATCCTTATAAGCAATATTGTTGTATTCCCTTAACTGCTCAGCTGGACTCTTGGGCTGTCCATAAGTGGATTTGAACCAATACATCAATTCTTCCCATGTTGAAAGGATTTTGGGAGGGAGGTCAAAGATTATGCTACAACTTTCCCTTCGAGAGAATTAACAAATAAACACATGCAAGTGTCATTAACGTTAGCCCATATGTTATGACAAGCATTAGAGAATGCTACTAGGTGTTATTTCATAGTAACGATACCATTTCCCGAGAACCTAGGCAAATGATCCTTGAATTTTTGTAATGGGTGGGTGGCTGGTGAGAGATTCAAGGGAAAAGATACATGCCATGGAGTGGTTGTAGCATCTTCCTCAAATTGGAAAAGTCCATATTTCTTAATGATAGGAGTGGATTGAATAGGGACTTGATGGCCATAGATACTACCAATCACTGATGAAGCAGAAGGTTGCGAAGAGGAGGGACCTCCAGTGCCACTACCACTACCCGCATATGTCATGTTGAAAGTGATAGGTATGGGCGATGGAGATGAACTAGTGGAATCAGATAAGGTTCTCCTAAGAGCACCTAGTTGTGTTGATATGAAAATTTTCCTCCTTCCTATTTAAAAAATAGGGGTAGTTTCAGGGGACAACCTTCTTCTCCTCCGAGAAATGCGAGGATTAAAGGACATGAAATAAAAGATCGAAGAGGTAGGAAAAGTGGAGGTAACTATTGATTTATAGGTTTCCTTTGCCTGGCTTCCCAACATCCACGAATATTTATGTCCCTTTCAATTACTTCCCAAGAGCGTTCAATTTCAACATGAGTACTAGCATTTTCTAAAATAGTGTTGAATAAAGTCAATCTAATGTTGGTTTGGTCATCAAGACCATTTCCAATATTGGGTTTTCTCGTAACATGTAGTTTCATGAAAAAATCAGGCAAAGACTAATCATGAAAAGACTAATCAGACAAAACAAAAAAATAAAATACAATTGTGATACAATCAACTAGAGAGATATGGAAAGATATCCCCAGTATGGTCGCCAAATAAATGTTGAGGAAAAGGTATGAGGGACCTTACTCAAGCATTTTCAGATCTTGCTGGGCTAAGGCAAGATAGTTGGGAATGTTACTCAGGGTTTATAGCCTTAAAAAAAAAAAACCCACTTAATCCACAAGTGTTAAGTATGAGGGACCAAGGTTGGTTTTATATATTATATGTAACTGTGCAAAAGAAAGAAAAAGAAGCAAAAAATTACATAAGTGTGTACACGGATAAGAGACAAGGACAAAGGCAAAATCTAAACAACATCATCAAGATACACATGTGAGACTGAAATTCGAAATCTGATTTTTATATTGATTTCATTATGAGATACAAAGCTGAATTCTCTTTACAAACCCCTGTGAGGGTAGGGACCAAAGCCATATTTAGAAGCCTCCGATGGGCACCCTACAAAGAGACTCTGACAACAAACAAAAACTGAAGCTAAATATCTGGATCAACTTGCCACAAAATGATGTCACTTGACTCTGCAAATTATTCTTTGTCACTCATGAAATTTAATCCATAAACAAACAAGAACAGATAGATTGCCAAAGATAAATCATACACCTTTAAAGACAAGCTACTGGAAAATATGATTCAATTTTGAATCATGCTGCCTTCAATAAGACCATGTTGTCATCAAGATGGTTAAGCCTTCTAGTAAACTCAAAATGAATGAATGATGGAAGTAACTCACAAGTACAGAGCAAACCTTATATCAAAATTTCTCCTTCTATTCTCTCTTACTCTTTGTCTCTTCATTTGATTGAGATTTTAATCTTTGCCAATTAGTTATGATAGTTCAACTACCTTCCTTTTGTTAAGCTTAATTAGCTTAACTAATTTGTTGAGACAAATAATTAATAATATATAAATAAGGGTTTATTTAAATAATAACTAAATAGGTGGGACCCCTTGTCATTCCATTTTCATTTTTTAAATGATGTCAAAACATGAAACATAATACCCCCAAAAATTAACTCAATTATTCGCCTTGTAACTCCCGTCCTTTTAAATAGTCAAATTTTTTTAAGATCAAGATAAAACATGACTATAGCCAAAAATAGATTCATACTCATGCTATCCCAAAACATAATGTCTAGATATTTCCTTGTTGTCCAAACATTTTTAATCACACCAATAAGATTTGTCTTTAAAAGAAAATCATTAAAAATCACTAAAAACCATATTTGTTGTGTGAGTCATTTTGACTCTTTTCACTGCATCCCTCTTTTGATCCCATTTATGACTTTTCCTATGCAAAAGTCTCCAACTGATTAGGGCCTTGTGGGAGGATCTCACTGATGATATGAGAGAAACTATCATTGAGGTGAAGACGAGAAGACATAGATTCAGAGGAATCTTTGGAGGACTAGGAGGGATTTGCCACTCCTTTTCCCTTGTCTAGATTTGGCTTAGGAACATCAGTTTTTAGCCTTTGTCTTGCATAAGAGGACTGTACTGGTGAGACAACACAATTATCTTGGGCATTTGGGTTGATTGGCGGTGGAGGAGGGGGTAATGGCAACAACACAGTAGGCCAACCATGGTGATGAGATATAGGCTGACGAAAACTTTCTTGCCAACCATCATTGGTAGGTGGTTTTGGCTGCATAGACACATGAGGGGGGACATGGATACCTGAGAAATTTCGAGGCATATGGAAAGGAGGCCTCTTAGGTATAGGTTTCCGAATTCCTTGGCCAACTAGATTTAAAAACCCAGCTTGGAAAAGTTGATTTAGTTCTTGCGGATCAACGTCAAAATGTATCGAAAATCGTGGCCTTCTATGGAATTTTTGCTAATTATTTCCTCTACCTCTATTTGCACCTTTGCCATTGCCGCCTCTGCTAAAGAAACTCATCCTGAAGCAATATCCCAATCATGTTATGGAAGAATCTTAACAATCCATGCATCGATACTCTACCTAAACACAATCAAAAGGTTGGCTCTATCATTCACAACAGAAGCACATGCAATACATCCATCCATCATATTTTTAAATTCAATAATCAACTGCCATTTGAACATGGAGTGATAGGGATATTGGGAAGATGGGGGGCTTTGTAATGAGGGAAAAATGGTAACATGGACGGGAACCAACCAATGAAAATTGTTTAAGCAAATGCAGAGGAAACAATGTCTCCATATCCAAACTTCCAACACCAGTTATCATCTAGTCCCTTTCTTTTTGAATATCATAATAACAGAACAATGAATAAATTATATGTATTTGGGAAGGTGGTGGACATATAATGAGCATAAAGTGAGATACTGAATGAGAATTAGACAATTAATGTCCTATTACATGAAATAACCTTTATTGACTTTTAAAATTGACATTTCCATCATTTGCCAAAATCCTTTCTCTGTTAACAATTCAAATCCACGACATGGAAATTTTTATAGGGCTCAATATAAAACCCAAAGATTTCCAAACTTTACAATTTTCATTTCCCCTTTTTCTTTACTTTTTTTAATAAATTTCCATTTAAACTAGAAAAACATTTTGTAGGAGACCATTTACAAAGTCATTTGAAACCAGATTGCCTCAAGCCAACATGGGATGCTGAGAAAACAAACATAAAGCCATCTACCTTTCATTATATAAAATTTATATCACAACCCCAATACTTGCTGCATAAATGGATTGGGTTTGAAACCTCAATGCGACATTGGTAGTCATCATTTTTTCAAAACCATATAACCTAAAAATCGATCAAACCCTCATAAATAAATAACAACGAGCCAAGACTTCATAGATATAACCAATATTTCCCACTGTATGGTCAACACCATAACGAGTATCAAAACCAGAGTTAAAATTTACTAACTATCCATATATCGGATAAAAAAACCCGAGGCCTGAGCAGGAACATGGGAGAAATATTTTGAAATGGGGCTACAAAGCAAAACAAAAATACATTTATTCCAAAACAAACCTTTCTACAGACCTCCCAAAGTAGCCACAAGGAAAATACACATGTCTCCAATATATTTTCAAACAATGGAATGATAATACGAAGGGCTGAAAATGTCCCAAGGACTGGGTAGAGGGCGTAGCATTACGTAATAATAACAAAAACCCAACTGGTCTTTTTATTTCACAAAGAAAACCCTTCGAAATTTAATCACAGGGAATGAGTGAAACTGAGTGTATTCGCCAAAATCATTTGCCAACAGTCATACCATAATAAGAAACATTCATTCTGGGCACAACACAACCACAACTTCAAACATAATGGAATGCCAAACAAATTTCCTAGCTTGAAACATTAAATGGCAACAGGAAGAAACCCCATTTAAATGTAATTTGCACAACCAAAATGCCCACATACATCCACTGAAATATTCAGAAAGCAAACACACTTTGTAAGAAAAATCTAAGAGCCAACATAATGATTTTATTCGGAGCAGAGTTATAGTTCATGAATGGATAGATAAGAGCCAACATACCTGTAAGGAGAATGCCAGAAAGCTAACGAGCACCACTATTCTTCCAAAGGCCGAGCAAAACAGAGGCAATATTAACTAGAGAAACCAAAACAACGTGATTATAGTGAAGGTAGCGGCTTCGAGGTAGGGTAAGAATGTCGTGCAGTAATTGCATGTCGTTTCCCACATTAATTTCCATCCACCACAACCAAGTATGGAGCGCACCCAAACTCCCAAAACATTTTCCATAAAACACATATTCAACCATGTATATCCAATTCGTCACCAACATAACATTTCCAATTTTAAATCTAATCGCCCCCCTCACCCCCACATTAATCTCATAAGTACTTGATGCATGTTCAACACCTATCACCAAAACATGTCCCACTTTTCTTACTAACGGAGGATTGCCATTCCATAAAACATATCAATTGTCCACAATATATAACAAGTATACCATAAGTCCAATACATCATAAGTTGCGATGAGGCATGTTCTTGGAGTTTGAATAATATGTCAACCTCTAGGTGTAGCAAAATAAACCAAAATGCTTATTAAAACAACTTTTTCTCCCCCTTTTTTAAAAACAAAACAAATTGTTAGCACACTCAACATCCATCAATTGCACATACAAACATGCTATAATTTCTTTGTCTATTTTCAACTGTAGAATCTTTCTTGCAAGGTAATCATGAGCGCAAAAAAAAGAGAAACAATCTCCATAATTGTTTTCCTAAAAAGGGGTCCGACCTATTTAGTATTATCTTAAATGTATATAAGTAATAATGCATTGCAACTCATTTGCATGCAGGGGTTTCATGTTGCGCTTTTGGGCATCAACAAGCACAACTATGACTAGATACTTATTGTATAAGAACAAATTAAACAACATGGAAGACACTAGGCTTCCTAAAATTGCTTCAAACTCTAGCCAAAACCACCTTCAACTTAAGCAGGGATGGCATAAATATGCATAGTCTTGGCTAAGCCATAGGGGAATAATGGAAGAGATCACTTTGCAAAATAAGAATATTATTAAAAATATTATTATATAAAAATTTAAAGAGAAAATATGGTGTGATAAAGAGTTAAAGGAAAAATAAAATTATGGTATTATAAGGAAGTAATCAACACTAATCTAGAAGATAAAAAAATATCTCTATGTTTTGACAAGTGTAAAGAAAAATTAAGCATTGCTAAAATAAGAACAAATTCTCATGAGCTCCATAATGAAACTGGGCGTTGGGAAATTCCTAAAACGTCTTGGGATGAAAGAGTGTGTCACATTTGTGACACTAAGAGGGTTGAAGATGAAAAAGACCTTCTCTTAGACGGTCCAACCTATACTCAAATTAGATCTCAATTTCCAAATATTTGTCACATTGCCAACCTTCCTAACCTTTTAACTCAACAAAAACTATGGTGATCTTGGAAAACTTCTCTTAATGTTTTTCAAGCACAAAAGCAAAATTTTAAAGAATTGCAAGTAATCTCTTACCTTCTTACGATCCGATAGACCAATTTTGTCTCAGAGGATGTTAATCATCATCATCATCATCATCAATAAAATTATCTTATCTTATTAATTAAATTCTTATTTACATTTTATAAAAAAAATATTTATTTTTAACTTTTAATTTTAATTTTTATATAATTATTAACAAAAAATAATTATTTTATATAGACATTGAAGTTATAGTTACAATTCTTTATGTATTTTTGATATTTTCTATATATTAGTACTAATTTTTAAAATGATTAATTAGTAGAGTTAGTTATACATGAGAACTAATTTTTAAAAAGATTAATTAATAGAGTTGGTTATACCATGAGAATATTTAATTTATAAAAATAGTTTAATTTAAAAATGGAATAAATTAAAAAAAAATATTTTATGTACAATTTGAGTGGACCTACTGGTTAAGAATATGGGTTTCCTCATCAGAGGTCACACCTTCAAGTCCATAGGAGGGTAGGGTATGTACATCCATAGACTTTAGTAGTCAAATTATTGCATGAATCCCTTGTCCCACAAACAAGGGGGTCTCATACACCAATTCGTTGTCTGGGTTGGTTGCCACAAACAAGGGGGTCTCATACACTGAGGGGGCCTCATACACCATTTTATTTTTTGGGTTGGCTGTGACCTTAAAATTAGATTATTATTATTATTGATTAGAACATAATTGTATATGATGATGATTAACATTTAATTTGGTTTATTAGATCTTGAAACAATTGCATATTTTGATTTTTGAAAAAGTAGTGGGGAAGATGTACAAATACATTTTTATCTTTGCCACTCACCTTCTAAGAAATAAAGATAAATATTTAATATTTTATTCTATTTATAATGATTATATTTTTACAATCAAGAAGTTATTAATATGTTTATTTTAGTTTAAATACAAAAAAATAATATTTATTTACAACATGTGTTTAAGAACACGTGTTTCCTCCTAGGAGCTCATATGTTCAAATCCATGGGGGTAGAGTATGTACACCTCCGTAGACTTTAGTAGTCAAATTGTTGCAAGTAGGGGGTCCCTTGTCCTGTAAACAAGGAGGTCTCATACACCAATTTGGTGTCTCGTTAAGATTATATTATTATTATTATTTTAAAATATGTATGTTTGTTTAAATAAAAAAATTATATATATATAATTTTAAGGTCATGGCCAAGCCAAACACCAAATTGATGTATGAGACCCCATTTTTTGGGGGACAAGGGACCCCCTCCACGTAGTGATTTGACTGCTAAAGTCTACGGAGGTATACATACGTCACCCCACTCTAGATTTGAACATGTGACCTCTTAGGAGGAAAAACATGTTTTTAATCATTAGGCCCACTCATGTTGTATTAAAAACTTTAAAAATTATTTATCCATGTCACAAATATTTTAGTGAATATTTTTCAATTGGGTTTAGCTCGAGTGGTTCTGAGGAATGATTGTTATCCTCCTACCCAGGTTCATTCCCATAAGTGACATGAATATTCTAGGGTTTACCCTAGGTATCATCCTCAAAATTAGGGGAAGTAATCAAGGTTTTCCCCAGGCTTTGTAACCTGGAAAAGAAATATTAGTGAATATTTGTTGAATATAGTATGCATAGTTATTTTTAACAAGATAGATTAACTTTTGTGTTCGAAATTGTTATTGTAAATTTATGTGCGTCATGTGTGTGTGTGTCAAATAACTTAGTAAAAATTTATTGAGTACATTAAGTAGAACTATTATCAAAACCTTTTGTTGATGGGTTTACTCTAGGTACCATCCTTGAAATAAGGGGAAGTACTCAGGGTTTTCCCAAGACTTTGTATTTTGGAAAAAAAAATATTAGTGAATACTTGTTGAATATAGTATGGAGAGTTATTTTTAAAAATATAGATACAATTTTTTGTTCAAAATTGTTATTGTAAATTTGTGTGTGTGTGTGTAACACCTCTGTTTCCCCCAGTCTGTAATTATAAGTGTTATTATGGAAAAACAATAAGTCGACCCGTGGGTGATCAAGGATAAACAATGGACCTTGATAGATTTTGTAATATTTATGTATATATAAATATGTTTTGTTTTTAATAAAATAAGGAATGTTGAGCTACTCTTGAAGAGATGGCCTTCACAGGTTACGATGTCATGAGAGGAGTGGGTGAGAGGGAGGCCATCACTATTTTGAATGAATCTTCCAGGCAATACCCTGCAAAATTAAAAAGATATGGATATGAACTATCCTCAACCCTAGAAACTGACTATCAGTCATGATAGTAGTTGGAATATTTCTCGAAGGAGTTAAGAACAGATGTGAATATACCTTTAGGAAGTTTTTGGTTCCGACATGGTACAAACCTCTTGGTCAGAATGACCTTGGAAGCCCGAGGGACGATCCAGACCGTCCATTAGGGTGAGGCCACAATGAAACTACGTCGTAGATCTTGGTGAATCTCGTTGGAATGGGACCAAGGGAAAATGGGTGACGTCATCACGACGTACCTTGCTGACTAGTATCACCACCGTACCCAAAGAGGGTACATGCTAATGGGTGATCGGAGAAAGGGACAAGGGAGAATCCTTGTCGGATAGCCACTAAGTCAGGTGTCATCGAACTAGAATTGTCGGATCCATGAAATGAAGACCCTATGTGAGTACCACGTGTCCTGACGGAAGAAGGCCACGTGTCACCCTAAGAAGGTGCCACGTGCCACACAATTTTGGTAGAATTAGATAAGGGACCGCAGGGAATATGGATTCCACGTGTCAAGTGGTACGTGTTTCATGTGCCACCCCACGTGTCATGCCGCATGTCAGTAGAAGATGGAAAAATTACTAAGTATTAAGTCTCCACTAACTCATGAAAGTTAGGGTCATATAATTTTACCTCCACGAGTCTACGAAGAGAAAAAATGACTAAGTATTGAGACTCCATGGACTCATGAAAGTTAGGGTCATAGAATTTTAACTCTGTGAGTCTACGAAGAGGAAAAATGACTAAGTATTGAGACTCCATAGACTCATGAATGTGTGGTATACCTAGGGAAGTAATATGGGGTACCTAGGGAGGTACCCAATGGGAATGTAGTTATGTGTTATTAGTGGAAGTCATTTAATATATGGGAATGTGGTCATTCAATGTAAGGTGGACTAGGTCCACTATATTAATAAAGGCCCACTATGGTAGTTGGATGTAATAAATGTGAGAAGGCTCTCTAGAGGTTTCCTAGGAGATAGAGAGAGATCTATAAGAAGTCTAGAGCAATGTAATTGAACATAATGAAGAATATTGATTGTACAAACAAGGATTGCTTGAGGTTAAGTCCTTCCACTTAGAGATTAATATGGTGTTGCCTACCTCAAGGGTTTGATGAATTTTTTTTTTCTAGGGAAAGAGAAAAGGCTGAGTTCAAATCTGAAGTTTTCTGAGCTGAATTTGGAAAAAAAAATTGGGTATTGAACCTCTCGGAAAATTACCCAATTAAAAAAAAAAATCAGCCCGGGTTAGGAAGTAAAATTATGAGCATTTTAACTTCAGAGGTTTTTTAGGGTTTTTCCAGAAACCGTGATTTTTAATAAATCTTATTGATCTATTTTTTGGGGTCTTTCCATATCAAGGTGTATTTTAGGAAATGTAGGCTAGTATTGAATCATTCATTAAAGAAAGATAATCAGTATGGGGAGATACTTGGCCTCATTGGGTAGCTCTCAAATTGCAGGTGATCGCGCAATTTGGTGGAAATCGCTTGATTGTGAGGAGATGATGAGACTTTCAATGTAGAATTTGAAAAATGTTGATTGAACAAGTGGTCTCATGGAGAAAATGAGGATAAAGAAAGAACCAAGAGTTTGTTTTCATGTGAAAATCTATAATACAGGTTCATGGTTTGTATTCATAAAAGAAAATATCATTGTTTCTATTAACCCTACTAGTTGCATGCATAATTTTATCAATGTTAGTTGGTTAATAGATTGCAAATTCAATAAAGAATATTCAGAAACTTAGAGATGTTGAGGGTGAAAATGTTCAAATTTTAAAAGATTTGAAGATACCATGGATAAATATGTGTTGCATTGATATTTTTATGCTATGGATATGGACCCAAGTGGATATTGTTTTAGGATATCCTTGGATCGAATCAATGGAATTTACCATTAATATTAATGAAAAGTTTTAAGTTGTGGGTACAAAGAAAAAGAAAATCACATTAGAGTGTGTCTCTTAGTAGGAAAGATGGACCATGGGAGCTATCACGAAGTTGTGTCGGTCTGAAATTTGAATGGGAGAGTCTACAAAAGGAGATGAAACTTACAAGAAGGACATAATCTGGAAGCTAAGGAGGTCGTTGAATCAAAGGCACAAAGTGTTGGAGATCTGAAGAAAAGAACAAATTCCTACAGTTATTATATATTGCCATCCACATCATATATAGATGCAAAAGTCATCAAGGCAGGGCATGTGCATGAACACATTTATGCAGCAGCAGGGCACCAGACAAGAAAAGATACATATAAAAGGCAAGGACGCTTGTGACATGATCTGTGAGAAAGGAATAGAATTGAAAAGGTAGCGAGATAGACAACATGTTTAGCTTCCATTAGGATGGATGGATAGTCATACTTAGTACGAGTTGGCTACATTGCTTAGCAGATCATGTGTATGGTTTCTTCTAATGTTTGAAGGGCGAAACATGTGAAGAGGATGGAATGTGGTATACAAAGGGAGGTAATATGGGGTACCCTAGGAGGTACCTAATGGGAATGTATTGACAGATTTAGTAGTGGGGAAGTCATTTAATATATGGAATGTGAGGTCATTCAATGTAAGGTGGACTAGGTCCACTATATTATCAAAGGCCACTATGGTAGTTGGATGTAAATGTGAGAAGGTTCTCTAGAAGGTTCTAGGAGATAGGGAGAGCTATATAAATCCTCAAGCAATCCTTGCTTGTACTCCTCAAGCAATACTTAGAATATTGTGATTGTACAAGCAAGGATTGGTTGAGGAGTTTCTCAGCCAGGATATATGGTGTTACCCTACCTCGAAGGTTTCTCTATTTCTTGTCGGTGTTCATATTATGTACCCTACCTCAAGGGTTTTCTCTATTTCTTGTGTTCATGTTATGGTGAATGGTTTATGGTTTATTCTTGGTTATTTCTGAAGTATATTTGCAGATCTGGTATAGGTACTTAACATAATGCTAGGGTCACAAAATTTTACCTTTGTGAGTCCGTGAGTCTGCGAGTCAGTGAATATAAAAAAATGGCTAAGTGTAGAGATTTTATGGGCGAACTTGTGAAAGGAAAATTATAAAGATCTGTAGCCGAGAGTTCGTGAGTCTGTGAATCCACAAATAAAAAGGTGTTGTCATCAAAAAGTCCTTAAATAAGCAAAGAATGTTGGATATATGAATGGAAGAAAGTAAGATAAGTTATATAAACTAAGAAAATTTGGACAACCTAAAGGGGTTGGGTATGTTTCAATGTGTGTGTGTGTCAAATAACTTAGTAAAAATTTGTTGAGTACATGAAGTAGAACTATTATCAAAACCTTTTATTGATGGCTTATTGTGATGTTCATGTAAGTTATAAATTAAATCCATAATAGACAGTGCAATTTTTACTATTGTAACGCAGATCCCATATACATTCTTGGATAGTCATATTTTTAAAGAGTATATATCAAGAGAGGGTGTAAAATACAGTATTGTAAAGTAGATATCATATATTTGGGCTTCATTTATCTTTAAGATGTCAAAAAGAGAGCATCATACATACTCATATATATATTTACAAAGATGTTTATAAAAAACAAGTGAAAATAGCAACAAAGTTGCTTATACTTGCCTCTTATAAATGTTTTCTATATAGTAGTTGTATGTAGTCCAAAGCCAAAACTTAAAGTAATTATGTATCACTCAATGTATTACTTATGCATAGCCTAAAGGTAAAAAAAAAAGTGGTAACAGTATTTACTCCATGGCTTTGAAAGTTGAGGTAGAATTGGGTAAATCCAGGCGTTAATCACTTGGGAACCAACAACAAGTTGTTGTATGCATTTGAGTTTTTAGATAATATTCTTGGCAAGGTAGAGGATTTCACTGCCCTAGGAAAATAAAAATGCTTATGTGACCATCTTGTGACAAGAGTGCATGTTTTGTGATAAGTAACTACCAAAATGAACAATGTACAACATGAATACCAAACATGAATACATGAATATTATATATTATAACAAATGCAAAGTAATATATTACAAATAAGAAAATTGATGGTGTGGTCACTGTTATCCCCCATTTCTAGGGATAACTAAGGAGATAATGTCTTGAGGCCTTCAAGTTGCATATATAGAGTGTTGAGGGGTAGATCGATTCGTGATGTTCACTTCCACAGATGGAGACCCACTTCACCACCACACTTCTCTGGTTCATCATGACGACATTCACCACATCATCCTGTTTTCGAAAGACAATGGGTCTTGTTCCTTGAGGTACAAGTAAATTATTGTGGTAAGTGTCACTTTAATACTTGAGGCATTTGAGTATGTTTCATTTAAAGTTTCTTTTGATTATAGAACTTTTGCTTGGAAATTATGATTTTTCCTTGTTTCATCTTGGTGGTTGACATTGTGCCCTAGTAAGTGGTCACCCTTGGGGAAAGTTTTGCTACTGGGTGGTCTCATCGATGATTCATCGTACCATTCCCGATCATACTTATCTTTTTTCACACTTCATTCTTTTTGTCTTCTTATCTTTTGGGTTTTTCGGGTGTACTGACCCAAGAAGGGATTGTACCTCATTTCATGGGAAAAAACGGGTTGAAGGCCCGAAGGGAATGTAGCTGGAAAAAGATAAAAGACAAAATTTTAGCCGTCTAGATGTTTTCTAAAAGAGGTCTTGAGAGAAATGAAATATATCTCTTAAAATAATTGAAGACCTGCAAAAGCAATTTCACATTATATAGATATCCTGCTTGTTGAGGTGTGCACACGCATGCAATGTCCCTTTCTTTCCATGCATACAGAACTCTGTGTACCTCTAGCTTCAAGTGACATTATGGTACTCCTTTCAAGTTTTAAGTTACCCAATTGTTATGGACCTTAATTAATTAAGGGAAAATAAATGGGTTTGGAAAAAGGTTGCATTGAAAACGAAGGTGCAACACACCCTCTACAAAGGCACCCATAAATGAGAAAATATGAACCCTTGTATGTCATGAATCCCATGCACAAAATTATTACCCCCATCCACTCCATATTATTTACATGAATTAGATAGGGTCCACCTAGGAAACACTCATTGACTTAAGGAAAGACTCACCCAATAGGTCACCTTCACAACCCTCCCATACCTAAACTTGGAAAGTTGCATAGGGTCTTTGAGCACCTGTATAATTTGAGATGGTAGTTTTGATACACATGTTTAGGTGGCTCTTGTATTAAATGTGATTTTACTTGCCATGATACATTTGACTTGAGACCCTTAGATGGTGCACTCATTTGTCTTTGTAGGACCTTGCTTGGTGGATGATTTGGAGGAACAAGCCTAGCTTGGGCCTTCATTGGGGCAGGAATCCCACATGTTGGATTCCATGACCCACACACTGGGAGATTACAGATGATGGGAGTTTCCTTTAGAGGCAAGAGAGGACACCTTGGAGGTTGACACCTAGCCCTTTCTATCCCAACGACTAGCCTTTGGAGGCCTTACACCACACTTCTTGGGCTTGACGTCTTGACTAGGGATAGGGTTTGATGGTGGTGGTGATGACTTGTTGGAGGATTGGAACCCTTTTGATGGATTGAATGCCTTGCACCATGGATATATGGCCTTTGGAGGCCCAAATACTTCCTCTCCAAGCTCAACGATTTTCCAAAAGTGCGAAAATGTCACCCAATTAGGGCTTGATGTCACATTTAGGGTTTTCTTTTGTGTAAAAATCAAATTAAATTTGTAAAGGGGAAAAACTAAGGGGGTCAACCCCCTTGTTTTGTGGTTTACCCTAAGATTATGCAGAAAAACAAATTATTGAGGTATTGTATAAATAAATACCATTTCAGTTCATTTTTATCATAGCTCTCTCACTTGAGAAGACTACTTAGCTTTGGGCATTTGATCTATATCTCACTCTTGTGCAACTTTATTTTTGGATGATTATTGGTGTATTGTGGAGCTAAAGTGGTGCACACTTATCTTGTAGGTTCATTCTTGCATGTCGATGGAATATGCTTGGTAATCTAAAGTTTTATTTTGCTATCTTGTGGAATTGGTAAAGGATTTTCTTCATTTGTTGGTAATTTCTTCTTGTTTCATGCTATTCTAGTCTAAAACCCTTGGAGGAGTATAAGGGCATACACCCTCCACCAAATTTCATCTTAATTGTTAATTGATGTCATTTTTCACAAGGTTGTTAGGAGGAGTAAAAGGGCTTACACCCTCCTAGACTTACCTTTGTTGGATTCTCTTGCTCTAGGGAGTAAAATGGCTTATAGCCTCCTAGACTTACCTTTGTTGTATTCTCTTTCTCTAGGGAGTAAAAGGGATTACACCCATAGAGAAGTAGTGGATTCAACTCATACAACCAAGATTCCATTACCCAATAGATTAAAAGCACTAATCTGAAAATTGCACTGGAGAAATAAAATCATTGCATTGGAAAATATGTTTTTTTGAGATATTTCATTTGTCTAAAGTGGATTCAATTCTACGTGATATTGGATTTTTGAGCCCCTAGGGTGTCTATCTTCGATAAGTATTTCTCGTTGCTGTAATAAATTTATGCTACAACCATTAGGGACACAACAAACTCACTTAAATTCTTTCTTTTATTCACTTTTCAACCATTGAAATTTTCTTGGAAGCCATTACACTTAATCTACTTGAGGTTGGCTATCTTTTGGGTGGTTTACTCGCTCATTTTGGTGGTTGGATTTTGATGTTGGAGTAGAAGTTTGCTACAACCACTTGGTCGTTACAATAATTCTCTGAAAACACTACCTAACAACCTTCTATTGTCACTAAAGTCTTGCTTTATTACACTTGAGTTAAACTACTAATTGCTAGCTTAGTCTCTTGCATATTTGCTAAAATTTTAGTGATACATTTTGCAGCTATTGTTATCATTTACTTGTTGATATATATTCTTATTTATTGTTGCAAAAATAGGACAACAAGCTTCACTTGCTTGTCCATTTGATTATTTTTCTTGTATATCCATATTTTGTCTTGTCTCAGGCAAGTATAATACCCTCTTGCATGTACACTTTACTTTGGAAACCTACCTTTACCAAGAAGACTCTTACCCAAGCCATTTTCCACTTATTACTTTGACCTATAGAGGTTTCATCTTCCATTATATCACTTTCCTTCTAAATCCGCCTAGGATCACCGAGATCCCCCCCTTGTGTAGGATTTCTCCTTCACTAAAGAGAGGGGAGTATCTATCTAAGGTGACAGTGGGTAGATACTCCCACAATTGTCCGATGTTTGTGGATATAATCTGTGCAATAACAGTCACCTTGTTACATTTAATTGTGGGCATATCAAGTATTTTCCATGGAAGTTCAAGATGTCTCTGCATGAGTAAAATGAAAAGAAGAGTCTTAGTGGTTTCTCCAAGGATATCCTATCTCTAAATATTGATTGTGGATTCCCAAGAATATAAGGATGGTTTGTTGTTATTATGGATATATTCCATTTCCATATAATCATGGAGGCCTCTACTCAATTATTAAAATACAAAATGTTGTGTTTTAATGACAAATCCAATGAAGACAAGAGGGTTTCTAGATAGAATTGTTCTGTGATGTTACATGGTGGGAATCTATGTCTCAAAGGATAACTTTTCCATTCTGCAAAACAAAAATAATTATAGAATTCTTCATAAATTACCTACATGGTCTATCTTTTTTTTTTTGTAAATACATATGATTCTATCATCAAAGGATTCATACAAAAATTCTCAACTATTGGTCTGTCACTTGGGAAACCATACCAGTTGTAGAGGAAAAGCTTATCAGTCTAGACAATTTGAACTAATTTTTTAAATAGACTCAAACTTACTAAATAAGAAAAGTATAGAATATGTTGAGAGCGACTAGAATCTACCACTAAGACATGCCTGCTCTTCATTTTAAAAAAAATTGAAAGAAAACCATATTAGCTTAATCCATACGAGGAGGGGTCGGTGGCACCTGTAGATGAGTGACCACTGCTTGTTTATTGATCTAGGTTGTTGCTTTTGAACTGAAGGTTGGAATATGCGACATGATTTCGCAAAGGAGGAGGTGGAATTCATCAAGCTGAAGTTGGAGGGTGCTCTGTGGTTCTTCCCTGGTTTGCAACATTTCCCCTAGAATCATCTTCATGTGCCAATAAATCTCTACCATCCGCTAGTGTTTTGAATCCCGCCCATGAGATCTTCCAATATCTGGCACACAATTGATAATTACCTCATCCACTTGCTATGTTGGAGTAAGAGTGTGTTCTATCTGAATGTGACCCAGGTGGATATCGGTGACCACCCACCTTTTCCAACTGGCTCAAAATAGTTGTCTGACAATTTTTAGCAGTTTTAACTTCCGGGGCCATTTTGAGGGCCTAAATGAAGGTTTTTCGGGATCGATCTCCTCAATTATAGTCACAGGAATGATTTATCCCCCAAAATGAATCTCCTCGATGATACCTTTCCAACAGGCTATCACACGCCTAAAACGAAGATCGTATGCAAAAGTTACGACCCTGGGAAGTTGAAGTACAAATTTACCATAACGAGGCCCACATGACTTTTGGCGCTTCATCTCCTAGGGTTAGGTTTTTGGATGTCTCGGCTTTTTGGCATTCTTGTTTATTGTAAAAAGGCCTTCAGAGCCTCATTGTAATCATCATCTTGCGAATGTGAGTAGCCGCCACATCTCTTAGAGATAAGCTGCCACCATTTTAGTGAGTCTTTCACTCTGTATTTTTACAGTCTCTGTACATTTATTTCGTTAATAGAAATCGAGCATTACTGTATATTTGTGTTTATGGTTGCATATCTGATACATTTCTGTTATATCATTGAATATCTGTGATATCTCTGTGCATTTCTTTATTATAGCTCCATTCTCATTTTGTGTCGAAAATAATCCAGATCAGTGGTATCAGAGCAGGCTGCTCTTGATCATTTTTTCAATGCATGTCCCTGACGAGGTTCGAGTATAGCAAGTTGGGTCTCGAGCTTGTCTCTCTTGAAGACAATCACTCTCGCACACCTAAGAAACCCTCAATGGCGGAAGAAAAGAAAAACGATGGAGCAGCCGATCCTATCAATTTGTTGCTTGAGCAAGCTCTCATGCGACAGAGGGAAGAAATGATGGAGAATTTTGCCCACATCCTTCAACGCCTGCTGATAGAAATAGACACATCTTCATCAAGCGGCCACTTTGGAGGCACCTCGCCTTTCAAGGTACAAGTTAATTTTGATATTCCTGTATTTGAAGGACAAATAGATGCAGAAGCCCTAGAAAAATGCTTAACTCTGCTAGAAGGTTATTTCTTTGTTCACAATTTTTCCGACAAAGAAAAGATCACCTTCGCACTCCTTAAATCTCTCCCTCATGTCAAACATTGGTGGGAAACTTACTGGGAGCAAAGTTCCACACAGGATTCTGGAATATATGGGGCCGATCCCACTTGGGATTTTTTTGTGGATGCGGTAAAGGAACAGTATTACCCTGTTGGAAACTATGAGGACCAGTACATGAGATGGACCACACTGTGGCAAGAGAGGGGCCAAG
>SNQJ01S0109511.1:31286-48505 GCA_010110895.2 Picea sitchensis
AATTAAGAAATATATGATGAACAACAAACCCTTATGAACACAAGATTTACCGTGGAACCCAACAGGGAAAACCACCAACTCTTTTCTATTAACTGCAAAATTCCTTTTCTTACAAGTTACATAGAAGGAACTTATTCTTCCTTTTCAATCAACACCAACTAATTAGGATGCACCCACACCCTTGTTCACCAACACCAATTGGTAGGAGGCTACGACCCCTTGTTTAGTTAGTTACAACTGACAAGGAAGCACCAACTCCCTCTATTCACCAGCACCAATTGGTAGGGGGCTTCGAACCCATATTTAGTCAGCTACAACTGACAAGGAAGCACCTACTCCCCTACAGGCTCCAACCCGCCCGTGCACCACCCAACCAACCTTATTTTAAAATGAAAATCAATCTCTTCTACTCTTCATTGAATTTGACTCATGCAACCATTGTTGTACTTTCTACTTGTCTGGTGCAACCTTTGCTTGTACGGTCTTCTATATCAAGTACTAGATTGCATAACTGCTTCTTTGTCTTCTTCTTTACTTGATATTCAATAAGACATTGACAGACACCTTAGAAAAAACAGTTCTTTATCTTGGACTCTGCTTTTGTTTTTGATCTTCTAAACTGAACCACAAAGACGCTTTCTTCTCACCACTCTTTCTCGTTTATATATTCTTTAAAATGACGTGAGTGTGAAACACTGTGTCCCTTCGTTTGGACCATCACACCTCTTCATTTAACTTAATCATTATCAATGTTTATTATTCTTACCGTGAAGGCTTTTCATAAAATGATCACAATCATGGATCAATTTCATCCTTTTAACTTGATCCCAAATCTCTGCTATTATCACAGAAACCAAATTCTGCAGAGGTGCTTCCTTCAAACCATTACAAGTGATCGAGAGTTACAGAACCACGAGCTTACCAATTACATCGACGTATTATGTTTTCATTTAAATCTCTTATATCATATGATCAACGATGGTGACCAGACACTAGGCCAAATGAGCGCTTGAGCGCTTATCAATTTCAACGGTCACGATTTAATCTTCTGATGAGATGAATGGATGACGGAAATTTTCCCTTTAGAACTTCGGGTTTTCAACTTTTCAAACCTTCGAATCAGATCAGATGGTTTATTTCACATAAACAAATCAATGGTCATATTTGATCCTTAGACTCATCTTTTCATTGTTTAATCCGACAATCGAGACTTAATCAAGCATTGAGATGGATGGCTACCATTTACTTTGGGACTTCGCCTATTTCAACTTACGCTATCCTTCCACTGTATTATGATCAATGGTTGAGAATACACCCGAAGTGATCTTTAGATCGGACGACTCACGTCCACTTCGAGACTTCGGAGGTTTCGAATAGATGCTGCTCCATTTTCCTCCGGAGTGATCACCTGCTGAGTAAGTCATAATACGGTGCAGATTGCTTGTTGTTGGTTAACACTTCCACTTACACTATCCTACCATTGTAGTAGATCAACGTATGAGAATGCTCCTGAAGTGTTTCTTTAGATCAGATGAACCATGTCTACTTCAGGATTTCGTCCTTCAGGACTTCAAAGCTTTTTTCATTTGCTGACTCCCGAAGTAAAACTCCCGGAGTGACGTAACTTGCTTACCTCACGAGCCGAGTAGCTGCCACGTGTCACTCAGATTCGTGATTTGCATGTACATGAAATAATAATTTCAACTTGACACTTGTCATTCTCTAACTGTGCCACGTGTCCTTGCTGATGTGGTCTGTCGACGTAGATCTCTCGATGTGACACATATTCATTTCCTTGATCTAATGGTCATAATAGTATCCGAAGGTTATCTCAGATCGACGACTGAGAGTGACTTTGAAACTTCGTCCTTCGGGACTTCGGGACTTTTGACATTTCTTGGTGGTGAAACTCCTGAAGTAATTCTCCCGGAGTGACGTAAATTATTGACGTCACGTGTTGACATGGCACGAGCCAATTTCCTCTTGACACATGTCATCATATGATTATGCCACGTGTAATTGCTGACGTGGTCTACCACATGTACTTGATGAGGTGATCTGTTGACCAACAACCCTGATCCAATGATCATCATATATCCTCCAGATCAGATGGTCCTTATTCATTTCAGCTTTCGCGACTTCGAGTATTTTTACTTTTCAACTTGCTAATTCTTCTGTAGTGAGATTCCCCAAAGTGTAACCTCCTCACATATTTTAACCCGAAATAAATGTTTTTCGTCGATCATGATCTTAGATCGATGGCTTGATCTATCTACGATGCTGCTTTGCCTTGGATTAAATCCAACAACCTTCCAACTTTGCTTATCCTATTCTTCCACTTTATTTGATCTGACGGCTGACAAAAATTTGGGTAATCGAGAAATCAAGCTTTGTTCTTATCCCGTCCTTCCACTTAATTTGATCTAACGGTTGATGTGGAAGCTTCAAAACAAATTAACGATCGACGTTGATTGCAGAACCACAACTTGCGAGTGATTTAACTCGACACCCAAATTCCGCAATTTGAAGTTGTGAGTTGTTGGTGAGTGAACCACAATCATCGATCTTTGAGTTTATGAGATCTGATGATCTAGACCGATTGCAGGATTGTAACTAGCGAGTAGTTTAATTCTTCTTTCTCTCTTCGCAATTCATCCCTGTCGTTGATCTGGTGATTGCGCATCAACGATATTGATTTGATCTGAGTTTCATCGCACCATACCTACTGAGTTTCAACGTGCCATCTCTTCTGAACTTTGATATTCATTTGTTAACTCTCCTGAGATTTAATCTCTGCATATCGTCCAACTTTTTGACATCGGTCATTATATACTATTGACTAGTCCTCCAACGATTCTTCCGAAATTCATTGTGCCATCTCTTCTTAGCTTTGATCTTCATTCGCTAACCCTCCTGAGATTTATCTCAACTTATCCTCACATCAATGATATCGACTGTTGACATCAATGACAATACATCAATGACACTATGTCCAACAATATTCTTTGCAGTGAAATTCTAATCGAGGTGGATTGACTGATAGTCAAAGTCGAAGGTCGAGGTGGTTTGAATGGGCAAAGACAAAGTCGAAGGAATCAACAACAAGTTGAAGGTCGAGGTGTTTTGACCGGGTAAAGACGAAGTCGAAGACATCGACAATAAGTCGAAGGTCGAGGTGGATTGACCAGGTAAATTCAAAGAAGTCAAATGAAAAGAGGTCGACAAGTATGTGTGTGGCGACCAATTGAAGATCAAATAAAGGCCGATTGGTAGTCGATGGTAATCCGACTTGGTATTCGACTGTAATAGAATCCCGAGATTCATGGGATTTGTAGCCAATGATCTGCGTGGATCTATAATTGTTTTTGGGAACATTTTCTTTAGGGTTTTTCCTACTATAAAGCCTATAAAGAAGGTGTGTTGTAATGTTGTAAAATATAATGAATCAATCTTTAGATGATGAATGGATAATTACCAAGAGTCTGTAATCGTAGAGGTTGTTGGTCATGCAAATGTAATCCGAATTGGATAAAGGGTTGTTCTTATGTAAGCATGAGGGTATGTTGTCGATTGTGTCTTAGGTGTGGACCAAATTTAGACATGTAAACTTTTATTCTAAATGAATAAGACAACAAAGAGAAGAATGCTCAAGGAATTCTAGTTTTCCCGGGTAAAATATTTGTGTACTGTGTGTTTGTTTTGTCATTTACTTTCTTGTTTAAGATAAATATATCTTCCTCTCTTTTGCTAGGTTTAGCGTGGAAGTGTGTCTCATTTCCTAACATGTGGTATCAGAGCTTGGTTTAAAAACCTTGGATCTGAGCTAAACTCTAGGTTCAGTAAGAGTTGTAAGTTAGAAATATTTAAAGAATTGGTTAAAAAATGGTGAGCAACTCAAGAATAGAGATCGAAAAATTCAATGGCCAGAATTTTGAGTTGCTTTGGAAGCTTAAAATTGAATATCTCCTTGTAGATATAGAATAATAGATAACAGTCTATCTAGGTACCATGCCAACAGATATGTCGATGGAAGAATGGGATAAACTAAACAGAAGAGCAAGGAGTACGATTTGACTTTGTCTTGCAGATTTTGTACTGTTGGATGTCTCAGGTGAAGATTCAACCAAGAAAATTTGGGACAAGTTGGGAAGCTTGTACCAGTCAAAATATCTCGTAAATAAGTTGTTTCTGAGAAATAAAATGTATCTTTCGAGGATGAGTGATGGAAGTTCAGTGATTGAGTATTTAAATGCGTTTAATACCATTATAATCCAATTATCTTTTGTGGATATTAAAATTACTGAGGAGGAGCAATGTATTAGCCGATTATGTTCTTTGCCAAAATATTGGGATAACTTAGTCATGAATATAGGGAGTAATACAACCACATTAGTTCTAGAGCACATGGTTGCATCTATACTGTCATAAGAAATGAAAAGGAAGAGCATGGAAGGATAAATATGATTTAGTGGAGAGAGGTCGACCGATTGACAAAGATAAAGGAAAATTCTCTAGTAGAAAGTCTAAGTCGAAGGGTAGATCTAAATCTCCGGTTCAGTCGACAAGAAGATGATGGAAATGAAATAAATTTGAGCATTATAAAAAGGACTGCAATTCGAAGGCAATGGAAGTTAGTACAGGATATGACGGGAAGCAATCAACTGAGAGAAAGACGAATCTAGATAAGGGAGGCGATGTGTACTTTGAGTCGACTAGTACACAGTCAGATCACAATGTTTGGTTGATCGACTCATGATAATCCTATCATATGACACCACATAGAGAATGGTTATGCGAATATGAATGATATGAAGGAGGATAAGTTTTCCTGGGGGACGAATTGACAACCAAAATTGTCGGACGGGGAAGAGTTCGAATGATACTACAGGATGGGAGGAGTAGAACCCTTCCAGGTGTGCTACACAATTCAGGTTTGGAAAGAAACCTGATATCTGTCAGTAATATGAGTGATGTACGCATGAAAATCTATTTTAGAAGGATTCATGCAAGATGGCCAGATGTGTGATGGTCTTACTGAATGGATTTCAAATTGGAACCCTACACAAGTTACTAGGGAGTGTCGACTCGACTGTATGCAACAACACCGTTGTTCCTGAAGTCAAATCAAATTCAAATTGACTCAACTTGACTTGGGATGAGTCGATCCAAGCCGACTCAACAAGTCATCATAAATTCGACCCGACCATGCTATGGCATGAGAAGATGGGACACATTGGAGAGAAAAGACTTCGAGCTATGCATAACAAAGATATGGTCTAAGATTTTCTTGAATGTAATTTAGAAGTTGACTTTTGTGAACAATGTATATATGGAAAAAAAAGTTGGGTGAGGTTCCCATCTGCAACAACAAGGGAAAATGGGATTCTAGAGCTGGTTCATAGTGATGTGTTTGGCCCTGTTATAGTGCCTTCACTTGGTGGATCTCTGTATTATGTCTCCTTCATAGATTATTTTTCCAGGAAGACATGGATATATTTCCTGAGGAATAAATCAAAGGTTTTTGAGAAATTCAAAGAGTTTAAATCTCTTATAGAAAACTAGATAGATAAGAAGATTAAGGTGTCGAGGACTGAAAATGGTGGTGAATTCCGTGGAAAAGAATTTGATCATTTCTACAAGCAATGTGGTATAACACGACAAAATATCACACCATATACCCCAAAACAAAATGGAGTCACTAAGAGAATGAACATAACATTGATGGACAAGGAAAGGAGCATGCTCAGTGGTGTTGGGCTTGCACAAGAATTCTGGGCGGAGGTAGTTGACACTACAAAATATCTATTGAATATGTCTCCTTCGTCGGTGCTAGTTGAAACAACTCCACATGAGGTATGGTCAGGTAAGAAGCCTTTGGTTTCACATATCAAAGTGTTTGGTTGTGATGCATTTGTGCATGTTCCCAAGGAGAAGAGGTGCAAGATGGACAAGAAGGCAGTCAAATATATTTTCATTAGATACAAAGAAGGAATGAAAAGATATAAGCTATGGGATCTTGCATCAAGGAAAATAGTGTACAATCAAGATGTGGTCTTCAGAGAAGTCGAAAGTAAGTCCAAGCATGAGGAAGTTGTTTAGACCAAGAATAATCCTGAGACAGTGTGGTTTGAACTGGGGAACGAAGAAGATGATTCACATGAGTCGACTGAATCATAAGAAGAGGTGGAACAACCAACCCTAGTTGTAAGGAGGTAAGAAAGAGTAATAAAACTAGTCGAAAGGTACATTTCATCCAACTTCCATTCCACATTCATGTTAACTGCCACCAACGATGAACCCAAGCCAGTCGAGGAGGCAATTGAGTTAGCAGAGGGAAAAATATGAAAGTATGCCATATTCAAAGAGATGGAATCCTTGCACAAGAATGAGACATGGGACTTAATAAAATTAACTAATGGAAGAAAGCATGTCGATAGAAAATGGGTATTCAAGAATAAGATGAATGCAGCAGGATAAGTCGAGAAATTCAAATCTTGATTGGTAGAAAAAGGATATTCCCAAGTCGAAGGAGTTGACTTCAGTGATATTTTTTCCCTTGTTTCAAAATTAACTTCTAATAGAGTAATAATGACTCCGGCTACAACATTTGATCTGGAAATAAAACAGATGGATGTGAAGACAACGTTCCTACATGTGGATTTGGAAGAATAAATCTACATGAAATAACTTGAAGGATTTGTAGTAAAGGGCAAGAAAGATTTGGTGTGAAAACTGAAAAGATCCCTTTATGGTCTAAAGCAATCACCAAGGATGTGGTACCAAAATTTCGACACATACATCCTTAGTTTGGGATTTGTGAGAAGCAAATTTTATCACTGCATATACTCCAAGGAAGAAGGTGGGAATTTCATTTATGTAGCATTGTATGTCGACGACATGTTGCTGATTGGAAACAACATGGATGCAATAAAGGAGGTGAATAAGAAACTATCCTCCAAGTTAAACATGAAGGATCTCGATGCAAAAAACTCCATTGCAGGAATGGAGATAAAGATATATCGAGCAGATAGAAATCTCTGGTTGAACCAGACGAAGTATATTGAAACAATTTTAAATTATTTCAACATGCAGGATTGGAAACCTGTGAAGGTGGCGATTCCTGTGGGAGAAAGGTTAATTGCTGAATAGTTTCCAAAGACACATGAGGAAATAGAGGACATGGAACGTGTTCCCTATGCAAGTGTTTTTGGCAGTCGAATGTATGAGATGGTCTACACTCAACTATACATTTCCCATACAGTGGGAGTGTTGAGAAGATACATGTCGACACCTGGGAAGGAGCATTGGACATCTTTTAAGAGAGTATTCATGTATTTTTGTGGCATAAAATATTATGTTATATGCTACCAAGGAAAATCCAAAGGTGACAGTGAATTAAATGTACATGGATTTGTCGACATTGAATCAGCTGGAGATATGGAACGACGGAGGTTGACCAATAGATATGTGTTCAAAATGTTCAATGGAGAAATCCACTGGATGAGTAAGTGATAGGTGGTCGTAGCCTTGTCAACAACAAAAGATTAATACGTGACATCCACTCATGGAAGCAAAGAAGTAGTATGGTTGCAAAGGCTGTGTTTAGGAATCAGATTTGAGTAGAGAGATATGAAGATATGTTGCGACAGTCAAAGAACAATATTTCTAGCAAAGAACCATGCTTATTATTATAAGACTAAGCACATTGATGTACAATACCATTTTGTGAGAGACATGGTGGAAAGAAACAAGGTGTTACTGGAGAAAGTAGGCACATGGGAAAGCATAACAAACTCTTTGACCAAGTTTGCAAGTGTTGTGAAGTTCTCTTGGTGCATAGAGGCAATGGGCATTATTGCCTTGGGTCTTCGAATGAGAGTTTAGAGGTATCCTGGTTTAAACAAAGAAAACAACACATGGGAGAATGTTGGTTTGTTATATTCTTTGTAGTGAAATTCTAGTCGAGGTGGATCGACTGACAGTCGAAGTCAAAGGTCGAGGTGGTTCAATTGGGTAAGTATGAAGTCAAAGGAATCAACATCAATTCAAAGGTCGAGGTGTGTCGATCAGGTAAAGACGAAGTCGAAGAAATCGACAACAAGTCGGAGGTCGAGGTGGATTGATCAGGTAAAGTCAAAGAAGTCAAATAATAAGAGGTTGACAGGCGAGTGTGTGGCGATCGAATGAAGACCGAATAAATTCTGACTGGTAGTTGATGGTAATCCGACTTGGTAGTGGACTATAACAAAATCCCGAGATTCATAGGATTTTTAGCCAATGGTCTGCGTGGATCCGTAACCATTTTTCGATGCCTTTTCTTTAGGGTTTTTCCTATTGTAAATCCTATAAAGAAGGCGTGTTGTAATGCTGTAAAAGCTAATGAATCAATCTTTAGATGATGAATGGATAATTTCCAAGAGTGTGTAATCGTAGAAGTTGTTGATCATGCAGATGTAAGCCGAATTGGCTATAGGGTTGTTCTTGTGTGAGCAAGAGGGCATGATGTCGATTGTGTCTTAGGTGTAGACCAAGGTTAGACATGTAACCTTTTATTTTGAATCAATAAGACAACAAGGAGTAGAACGCTCAAGGAATGTTTGTTTTCTCGGTTTAGGTTTCCAGGGTAAAATCTTTGTGTACTGTGTGGTTTTTTTGTCATTTACTTTCTTGTTTAAGATAAATCTCTCTTCCTCTCTTCTGCTAGGTTTAGCATGGATGCGTGTCTGATTTCCTAACACATTCATCTTTGTCTAGATTTAACTCATCATTCAAAATTATTATTACTGCCCACTCCTAAAATTATACATTCTTGCTACAAATAATATAGCCATGACAATTAAATAGTACTGAGTGAAAGAAATTAGCTCATAACAAATCCTTTGTTTTTAATAAATGTTTATATTTGTTTGAGATCAAATATATTAAAATTATTTGTGTAAACTTTTAAAATAAATTTTACAAAATGAACAATATTTTGTTCTATTATATTTTATAATGTCATTCATCCTAAATTAATAAGATGCATAAAGTAAAATAAGTTCACACTCAGAGAATTTACCTAATTGTAGAAGATGATTTACCCATGACTAGTAAAACTATTCTTCAATGATTTTTATTATGCTACATAACAAGATTAAGAATTTTGGATGAAACACTTTAGGTACTCTTATTATTTCATTGTAATTTCATGAATGTCTTATTTGTTTACCGATTGTAACCTATGGTATCACATTTTGGAACAATGTACAATTTAGCTTAGCAACACAAGTTTGACCTACACTCCAATGATAACACATTTAAAATCAATATAGACAAGGATAAAAAACATTGGCATATAATATACGACTTAAAAATCTTAAAAATGTACAGATCACTTTTGTAGACATAGATACCAAAATGAATCTATATAATGAATAGGGTGCTTCGAATTTGTAATGAATCTGATATTTTACTATCAAAATTGAATAATAACGTGCTAACTAAAAAATATAAAAATTAAGAATAGAGATAAAGTGATATTTCACTTCCTTTCCCCTGATGTCGGCTCACACCACTCTGCTACTCAACTATCCACAATGTTGACCCATCTATCACTGTACTATCATGAAGTCTTCACTGCTGCAACTGATCATCAAACGCCAAATGTGTTCACTGGTCTTCTCTATCTGTAACCTAAACTCTGCATGTGATCTGGAACAACCTGTGATGAAGATATCTTTGTTTGAATACAATCATAGACTTATTCCTGTGTAATTTTGTCAACTAATCAATTTGTCATATTGTACTTCTACTAAATGACTGCTTTGAGTCTGTCTACTCGAACTCTGTAGGCTGCTTGAAAGATGGTTCTCTAAACTATCTTAGCTACTACATACACTCCCCATGTCTAATATTCATATTACCTGGGAGTCTCTAAGTTGGGTGGCTCAAAAAATACCTTTCCAATGTAGTCATCATCCTCGTTGGTAGACTCAACATCTCTCCGAACTCTGAATTATTCTTTCTATCTGTGGATTCATCTTGTACTACAATTCTTGAAAGTACAATCTCTCAAACCTGTTTTTTATTCATCCGATCTTATTTTCTTTCTCATACTACTACAAATCATACGATCTCTGGGACCTGCTCTTTATTATGGTCTTGCTCTGATGCAGATTCTAACAATATGGTTCTTGAAACCTGTTCTTCTTTTTCTTGCTTTCCTTGTCTTTATCGAACTATGACAAGTCTTGTAATTTCTAGAGTCTGTTATTCTTTCACTTTCTTTTCTCGAACTATAGTATGTCTTGCGATTTCTTGGACATGTTCTCTATTCTCTTTCTTTTCTTCTTGTCCTTTTCTTTTCCAAATCTTGGTGTATCTAATATCGGTTTCTTTCTTCATGGATGAAAATGTTACGATTCTACAATTCTGGGCTATATGAACATAGTTGTGGCATTTATATCATTCAATATTCTATGGGGCCACATAATCATTTCTTGCTTGAACATTTCTTTCATAAGCCCTGCAATCTGCAACCTTATGTCCAAAGTTAGTACAATAAAAACATTGACCATAAAAGAAATTTACATACCTAGGAGTGAATGATCTTCTTTGTGGTGTAGTCCTTATGAATTCCTTCCTTGACCGATCATGATCATGATTGAGGTTTTCTTTGTGGCTTCTAGTCTTCCGTTTTCATAAAACCTTTAATGACTTCTGCATAACTCTTGGGTTTTTCTTCATTGTTCTTTTCTGGTAACCCGTGACATTTCTCTTCAAGTTTCCTTATTGATGATGTGGATGCTTTTTCAACATTTTTACTGATCTTGAAAACTTTTACTCTCAACATGACAACTTCTTCTTCAATATTCTCATAGTCCTCTTCTTTCTTCTTCATATGAATTTTCATTACTTCTTCTGTTCTTCTTGCTTCTTTGAGTTGGATCTTCAAGGTGACAATTTCTTCTTCAAGTTATCTTTCTCGTTGACTGTATTTCACTTTATGATTCATTTCCCTTTTACTCTCCGAATTATCTTATATTTCATTTGGATTTTCTATCTCATCACTTTCAATTTTGAAATGTGGGCATTCAAATTCAAGATGTCCTCCTTTTTCACAATTAAAACAGAAAAACATACTTCTGTTGATTTCATACTCTTCTTCTTCTTAATCTGTCTAACATGATGAACATCTTTCCTATTGATATGTACATGCATCCTCTTTGACATTCTCTAACTCTGTGATGGGTGAAGAATAGATATTATGTAACTTATCCCAAAGTTATTTAGTTGATGAACATTTACCAACCTTTTCTCTTATCGGATCAGGTAATCTTTTCCAGATGAAATCCATTGCTATTTTGTTATTATTCTTCAATTCCTTCTTGGCTACAGTCTTTGATTTATTTGTAGCATTGTATCCTATCACAATTGAATATTAAATATTATATCCCTATGCCTCTAAAAAGGCTCTTGTTCTTATGCTCCACATCTCATACTTTAGACCACTCTAACCATCAAACATTGGTTTTCCATTCTCAGTAAATTCTATGATCGCCTTCCAATGGTTAAACTGTCTCTTGAAGGAACCTGCTCTGATACCAATTGTTGGATTACTGAGAGGGGGGGTGAATTATCAATGAACAATTTATACCACTTATTAATCCTTTTAACCACAATTTATATTCCTTTAACTTATTCAACAATGTTCATCAGTTCATCATTAATATGTTATTGCATCATATAACATTAACATCCATCAATGCATAATAAAAAATAATAGACACATCCACATGATGCACAGTACACCAATATTTTACATGGAAACACAATGTGGAAGAAAACCACATAATGATTTTATTATATTTTTTTAAGAATTACATTCAAGGAAGCACCAACTTCCAATTCTCCATCTCCAATTGGAAGGAGGCTCCAACCCCCTAGTTTCTCGGTCTACAACCTGAGGGAAGTCCAAACCCCAAATTTTTTGGCTACAACCAGAAGGAGGCTACAACCCCCTATGTTCTCCAACTACAACTAGAAGGTGGCTAGAACCACCTATCCTTGCCCTGTCCAACCGCCCTGAAATATAAGTCTCAAATAGATGCTGAAACCATTTCCAAACTGTCACTATGAGATATACCACTGTAAACCTGTACCAACCTATGCCAACAACCTATAACCAACCTCTGCCACTGATCTGTAACCAACCTGCGCCTGTACTCATCATGTACCAACAAAACCCAACATGTACGCGACCTGTATATGCTGCAGCTCGCGTATGTACGCGCCCTATCTATACTACAACCTGCTTATGTATGCGGCCTATCTATACTGCAGCCTGCGTACACCTTTAGAAAGCTAAGGTTTTCACCTTTCTGAAACTCGAACCCTTTGTTGTCTCTGTCACATCAACTTGCAATCTGTCCCAACTTGTACCAATCAACCTGTACTATCAACCATGTACATCAATTACTCACACAACATGTACCATTACAAGTGAATCAACTATGCACATCACAATACCTCATAACCATCACCCAAGACCAAGATGTGCTTTTAATAATATATCAAGATATCTATGCCACATTATCCATATATCATGTGTCAACAGTACTACTAGCAAGTGCCTCTAACCATGCACCAAACATGTTGGAGATACTTCACACACACCTAAGATTTATTTTTCCTAAGGTTTTCCCTATGTTTATTAGTCATTATTCAGTCTCCTATATTTTAGGAAGAATATTCCTCTAGGAGAATATTCTCTTCAGTTCACACTTCGGTTTGATCAGTTGAGTGGAGTCTAGATGCTACATTAGGATTATCACCATGCAACATTGGGATCATCACCAACTAATGCACATTGTCCTTGGGATCATCACCAGACTAGCACATTACTCATGATTCCCTGATCTCCTCCTCACTTCACTCTGTTTCAATCAGTTAACTGAAGACTGAGAGACAAGTTAACTCAGACTAGGTGGCATTTCACTCCCGTAACTTCCTGAGAGACTAGACTAGGTGTCATTTTACTCGCGTAAATGATGGTATGTGTCCAGATCACTCTAGACCATGACTATGGCACATTGGCTTCTCCTCCAGTGCACATTAGTTGAGTTATACATAGTATATCATGTGTAAATTATCATTCATTCATTTGGTTAATGAGAATTCTTCCTTTCTTTCTCTCCTGCTTCTCTTTTCTCATATTTTCTCTGCAACTGTGTATGTCAATTCCTAGATAGATATATTATGTGTAGGTTCAAAAATTTACATGGTATCAAAGCCGACAGAATACTAGGGAAAAGACACACCAAATTATTTTTGCAGGTACCAAAGATTGAAGACAACGGAAAAATGGAATTTCCAAAATAATTCATTCTTACACCGTACAATTTATTTGCATGGAAGGAAAAGATGATACTGCATCTTCAAGGCAGAGGATTATACCAATTAACCATGAACATATAGATCGAACCAACATCAGTCATAGAAAAATCCAATTATCTAAAGCAAATGGATGAAGCATTTGGAACAATTTGCAGTCTCATTTCTCTTGAAATCCTCTTTCACATATCTTCCTGTACAACCCCCAATGAAGCCTGGACCACCATGGAAGGGATTTTTGGAAAACTGGATGAGATGAGGGGACACATGCTCGAGGTGGAATTTCTCATGTTGGATCCAAAAACCTTCGACAATCTCCAAGATTTCTTTACCAAATATAAGGATTTGGTGTAGCAACTCAAGGCTTGCGGGGTTGATAAATCTAAGGAGGGGAAACAAATGGTTCTCACCATTCTATCCAAACTTGGTAAAAAATACTTAATGTTTGTATCCACATTCCATTCAGTGAAGTTTTCCTTTAGATCCACCTGGACGATGCCCTCTCTTGAGGCATTTATCGAGTCTCTGGCACAAGAGAAGAACACACTCATCAATATGGGAAAAATCAATATCAGAAATCTAAAGACAAAGAAAAAAGGAAATCACATGCAAATCCAAATAAGGAAGTGTACTCAAAACCCTTCAACGATGCCTCTAGATCAAAAGGTGGAAAGGGAAAAAAGGGGAGAAATGCACTTACTTCCATAAAGGATTCCATCCAGAATCCACATGTATGCAGAAAAATATAGATCAAATGGTCCAAAGACTTCAAAAAAACAACCTTGGAGATTGCATCCTCGAGGGTGCTAAGAAGAAGAAGCGAGAAGATCAAAATCCCGAGAAAGGAAATTCTAGTCATGCTTTGATTGCCATCAACTCTTCTCCCGATGATTGGATTGTAGATTCAGGTGCATGACACCACATGGCTACCAAAAAAGAAGTCTATTCCTCATTGGATGCATGAAAAATTCCTCCTATTCTGATGGGGGACAACTCTCCAGTCGAGGCCACCGACAAAGGAAGAATTGAACTCACAAATGTAAGCTTCGAGAATGTGCTACACGTTCCCAAACTCTCCGTCAATCTTCTCTCCATGTATAAGATGATAAAATATGGCATAGGAAAGAGAATCATATTCACACCTGATCCAATGGATACATATGACATGCAAAACAATTTCATGGTTTCTACCGGTGAGGTAAATCATAAATCTAGAATCTACACATTTTCTGGATTTATTGAACCAGATTCTGCATCATTGCTTACCCATGCCGATGAAAGCAGTAGGATATGGCACGAAAGGTTCAGGAATTTAAATTTCATATATATGCAACAACTTAGCAAGAAGGGAATGGTTGATGGTCTACCAGACATCCACTTCTCCAAAGGAATTTGTGAGGGGCGTGTTCTTGGAAAACACCCTCAAGATAAATTCGGCAAAGGAAAGACTCAAAATCCTTCCTCTCCTTTAGATTTGATCCATAGTGACCTCATGGGCCCTTTTCCACATCCATAAATCAGTAAAACAAGGTACATGCTCATTTTTGTTGATGATTTCTCATGCTTCATATGGATTTTATTTCTCAGGAACAAATCAGAGGTCTTTCAACACCTCAAAGATTTCAAAGCCCATGTTGAGACACAGTCAGGAAAGAAAATCAAAGTCCTCCGAATAGATAACGAGGGAGAGTATTTCAACCATAAGATACAAAATATTTTTCACAAGGCAGGGATTCAATTGCAGCACACAGTTCCCTATACTCCGTAGAAAAACAAAGTTATCGAGAAGAAAAATAGATCTCTAAAATAGATGACATCCTGCATACTACATGCAAAGTCATTTCCACATATATTATGGGATTAAGCACTTAATTGTGCAACCTACATCCAAAAAAAATCTCCCCATATATATTTGAAGGATAAGACCCTTTACAAGGCTTGGAGCGACATCAAACCGGAAGTGACCCACTTCTATATTTTTGGTTCACATGCATGGGCGAGGATTCCCTATGAGAAGAGGAAGGCACTTGATCCACATAGCACATAATGTATCTTTGTTGGATACCCTGACGGTCTGAAGGGATATAGACTCATTGATATTTCCTCGGACCAACTCATCATTGAGCATAGTGTCCAATTCAAGGAAGGTGTCTCACATGTACCTCAACAACCACATGCAAACACTTTTGTTCTTCCACCTGTCAGAGATGATGAGCATGCACATGTCGACTCTTCTTCAGATGAGAGTTCTGATTCATAGGATTCATATGATCCATATACAAAGTCAATATAGTTAGATGTAGACTCATTGCATCCAGATGTATATGAATAGCCAGACAAGAGGCCCAAGTGGGCCAAGACTACTCTTCAAGATGCACGTGATCTTATTGGGGATCTAACTGATACTAGGAGGAATCGATCTGATTTCGAGGACCCTCCTCTTGCACTCACTGCCACTAAACCAATGCCACCCAGGCATCTTTTCTTGGTTCAGTTTTCATATCCAAAGTCTTATGGCGAGGCTGATGGAAATCCCTTTTGGGAATCCGCTATGCAGGAGGAGTACAACTCCCTCCTCGAGAACCAGACTTGGGATCTGGTTCCCCTTCCTTTAGGAAGGAAAATTTTCAGGTGTAGATGGGTCTACATGAACAAGAGTGCAATGGATGGATAGGTTAGCAAATACAAAGCTAGGATAGTTGCCAAAGGCTTTCAATAGGTGCATGGTAATGACTATGATGATACCTTTGCTCTAGTACCAAAGATGGATTCCATACGTTTGACACTTTCCATTGTGAAAACCAAGGGATGGGAAGTCCATCAGATGGACGTGAAGAACATTTCTTCATGGTGATCTCTTTGAGGATATCTATATGGAGCAACCCCAAGGATTTATGCAGGATTCATCTTTGGTCTGTCGATTGAAGAAATCTCTTTATGGCCTCAATCAGGCTCTAAGGGCATGGTATGCCAAGATGGATTCCTACCTACTGTCACAGAACTTTGCATGTTTTAAGTTAGACCTGAATGTTTACACGCTTAGGACGACTAATTCACTTTTACTCCTAGTTCTGTATGTTGATGATTTGATAATCACCGGTTGCTCGACTTCAATTATTGCTGCAGTCAAGAGGATTTTGCATGACAAGTTCTTGATGATGGAAATGGGTACACTACATTTCTTCCTTGGACTTGATATTAGTCAGGATGCATCAAGAATAAAACTATCTCAGGCCAAGTATGCACAAGATCTCCTTGAGAGATTTCACATGTCAGACTACAAGTCTGCCACGACTCCTTTCCTATCAGGAGTCAAACTTGAGGATGGCGGGGACACTCCACTGGTTGAAAACACACTGTACAAACAGATAGTGGGGAGATTTTTTTATCTCACACACTCCATACAAGACCTCTCCTATGCAGTTGGAGCAGTCTCCAGGTTCATGCAGGAGCCAGAGCCACATGCGCTACATTGGAAGGATGCAAAGCGTATCCTTTTATACGTACAGGGAACCATGACCTTTGGGATTCAATATTCAACATAATTTACATTGGATCTCATCGAGTTCACTAATTATGACCGGGTTGATGATAACATGATCGCAAGTCCAAATATGGTTACTCAGTCAGTCTTGGTTCCGGGCCTATCTGTTGGTCGAGCAAGAAGCATCCTGCTATTACTCTATCTTCAGCCGAGTCATAGTACATAGGGGTAGTTAACATAACCATTCAGGCTATGTGGCTACAACTTTTTCTCACTGAGTTGGGCATTCAGTTTCATCGGCTGATCATCATTTGGTGTGACAACCAGTGAACTCTGAAGTCCTGCAGAGATCCAGTTCAAAGGC
>SNQJ01S0109511.1:58357-70259 GCA_010110895.2 Picea sitchensis
AGGAGGTATAATTACAACTAATGGCCTAAAGTCGACATAAATAAAATAACATTACTAATATAATATGACCCAATTAAGGGGTAATGAGCCAATATTAGGGCTTAACAGAAATAGGATGGATGC
This sequence comes from Picea sitchensis, assembly GCA_010110895.2. Lineage (NCBI taxonomy): Eukaryota > Viridiplantae > Streptophyta > Pinopsida > Pinales > Pinaceae > Picea > Picea sitchensis. The sequence goes on from SNQJ01S0109511.1 coordinate 58,481, forward strand.
CATAGTGGATTCTAGGTATGCTCCTCTTGTGTTACCTCGGCCTATGAATGCTCTCCCAGTTGGAGACTACCTTAAGTACATTCCCAAGTTTATAGGGGAGGAGGAAATAACTACAAAAGAATACCTTGCATCCTTTTATAGCTATGCAGACAATCTTAATATTGAGAATGAAGATGTATGGATGAGGGTTTTAGTACAAATCCTTGATGGTGAGGCTAGGAAATGGTTTAGGGGTTTAACTCCTAGATATATCGCTACAATTGAAGCTTTGGATGATGCCTTTCTGAGGTATTGGGGGATAAAAAAGATTTCCTATATTACATTATAGAGTTTGGGTCACTTAAGAGGAAATAAGGGGAATCTGTTTCTGAGTTCTCAAAAATATTTAATAAAATGTACAACATATCCCCACAGAAATTAAACCCACATAAACTTCTTCCAAGATCACCTATGCTAGTGCTTTTGACCCTGAGTTTTGCCTCCTGTTGAGAGAAATAAGATCTACCTCTCTAGATCATATGCAAGATGCAGTCTTGGAGGTAGAATATAACATATTGGTAGCTGATAAGCTTAGGGGAAATTTTGATAGAGACAGGAGAAAAAGTAGGGCTGAAGCTTCAACCTCTGATTCCTCTACTGTAAATCCTCAAGTTGATGAACTAAAAAAATTGGTAAAATCACTTTTTTCTGAAATGGAAAAGTTGAAACTTGAAAGAAATTTTTTTTATAGAAACACACAACATGTTGATAATAAAGGAAATTTCAGAAGACCAAACAATTCCCCTCAGGTCCTTCAAAGAGATCAAAGAAATAGGGATAGGGATGAACACAAATTCCAAGTCCCTCTCCAAAATAACCTTGTTGTTGATGAAGTAGGAGAGGATGAAGAAACTGATCCAGAAATCCATTGTCTTGATGACACCTCTCCATCACCTCTTTTAAATCAATCTGCATATGAAGCGTCTCTTATGAACAACCAATTGAATGAATTGAGAAAAGGGGAAAAATTCAATGAAAATTCAAATAAATACAACCTAAGGTCAAAAAAGAAGGAGGGGAATCCTAACACATCTGATCAGCCCACCAAAAAAGAAATTCCGCTAAGGCTGTGGCATCTAGCATCAAATAAAAAGAGGTACAAAACCCCCAAGCAGTGGTTAAAAGCCTTGTCCTAGAAATTAAGGAGATTATGAAATCTCCCTCTTCCTTTAGCTTTGAGAATGAGATTCAAAAGATAAAATTCCCAGTACCCTTTTTAGAGCTGATTAAAAATGAGGAGTTTAAAAAATATCTTTCCAAGATGCTGCAACCCGAATCTTCCACCACAGACTCACAGACTCAGTTCCACAGACTCAGTGAACCTTCAAGATGAAAAACCAACAGTCATATTGGGACCTTTGGTAGAGGATAGGGATGACTCTTCTCCTCCTTTCTACACAACATTAAATATTCATGATAAAGTTTTGCACAACTACTTGATGGAATCAGGTGCATCTCATAACCTCATGCCTAAAACTATCATGGATGAGCTTGGTTTAGAAATTACAAAAACTTATCATGACCTACACTCATTTGATTCTAGAAAAGTGAAGTTCCTTAGGGTAATCAAAGACATGGTTGTTACCTTGTTCCAATTGCCCATGAAGAGTGTGGTCATCGATATTGTGGTGGTTGATGTCCCCCCTAATTTTGGTTTTCTCTTGTCAATATCTTGGATCAAAAGACTAGGGGGAACTTTGTAGATGGACATTTCATATGCCACCATTCCTGTATTTGGGGGAGAGCAGAAAAGGCTCTATAGGGAAGCACAACTAGCTTATATCATCAGTGATGAAGCTAATCCTACCAACCACCCTATTTTTGCAGTTGATACTGATTTAGGATCCAGTATTTTACATCTCATTGATGCTCCTCAATCACCTATTGAAATTAGAAAACAACCTATTGAAAATTGTGAGGTTCCTCCTCAAAATATCCATGTTTGGAAGTTGTTTTTTGATGGAGCCTCTTCCAAAGAAGGTGTTGGTGTTGGAGTAGTCTCTATTTACCCAACCCAAGAGATCATATATTTGTCTTATAAACTAGAATTTGAAACTACAAACAATGTAGCAGAGTATGAGGCTCTTGTTTTGGGTTTGAGGGCTGCTAAAGACACAAAGATTGAAAAGTTAGCAATGTTTAGAGGTGCTGAATTAATTGTACTTCAAGTTAAAAATCCGTCTCAATATAAACACCCCAGGTTAAGGACTTACATAAATGAATATTGGGATCTTGTTGATAATTTCTTCTTAGCTTTTAATATCTCTTTTGTTCCAAGAGAATAAAATACTATGGCAGATTCTTTGGCTGTTTCTGCAAGTAATTTTAAAGTTCCTTTTCCCCCGAAGGTCAAATATGATGTGGAAGTGAAGTATAGACCCTCTATACCTGGCAATGTCAAGAATTTGAAGGTCTTTGAGGATGATCTTGAGATCAAAATATTTATATAAACTATGGAAGAGTTTCCTGCTCTTCATATTGATCAAGATCATGATGATACCAAAATCTCTCATGTTGATATTTTCTTGAATAAAATTGTAGACCATCATATTTTTCAACTGCCCAGTAACCATATTCCAAAAGGACTAGTTCCTTTGGAGAGATTGTTTGACAGAAATGATGTTGTTCTGAAGGTTAAAGGTTCAACTAAAAATGTTGATGTGATTGAATGCAATTTAGGTACAGAGGAAAATCCAAAGTATGTGAAATTGTCTAGCAGTTTGTCAAAGGATCAAAGGGCTGAGAAGGTTAAACTTTTGAAGGAGTTTGCTGATGTATTTTCCTGGAAATATGAATATCTACAAACATATGAAACAAACATCATTGAACATAAGATCCCTTTGAAAGAGGAGAACAAGCCATTTAGGCAAAAACTCAGACAGATAAATCCCATGTTGCTGCCTATTATGGAAAAAGAATTTAAGAAGTTGCTTGATGCCAAGATCATCATACCTTTAAGGTTCTCTGAGTGGGTGGAAAACTTGGTCCCTGTGAGAAAAATGAATGGTGAAATTAGACTTTGTGTTGATTTCATAAATTTGAATAGAAGTTCCAATAAAGATAATCCCTTGCCAAAGATGGAGCATATTTTGCAGAGAGTTACTGGCTCATCAAGGATGTCTATGATTGATGGCTTCTCAGGCTACAATCAGATCTCTGTCCTACTTGAAGATATAAAGAAGACAACCTTGACTACTCCTTGGGGCACATTCATGTATGCTAAAGTACCCTTTGGACTAATGAATGCAAGAGCAACCTTTCAACGAGCAATGGATATTGCCTTTATTGGGGAGAAGGAAAAAATTGTGGTCATCTATCTGGATGAAATTGCAGCGTTCTCAAAATATGATAAGGAACATTATCATCATTTGAAAAAGGTCTTCCTGAAATGCATAAAGTTTGGTCTCCCTCTCAATCCTAAGAAGTATTTGTTTGCTATGAAGGAAGGCAATTTATTGGGACACATTGTATCAACAAAAGGGGTAAGGATTGATCCAAGTAGAGTAGAGGTCATCCAGACTCTGTCTCTTCCTAGATACAAGAAGGAAGTTCAATCTTTCTTGGGTAAAATCAATTTTCTGAGAAGATTTATCTCTAACTTTGCTGAATTGGTTAAGTACATCACATCTATGCTTAGGGAGGGAAATGAGGTGAAATAGATTGTTGAAGATCAAGATTATTTTGACCAAATCAAACATGCCTTGAATAAAGCACTTGTTCTCATCAACCATGATTATTCTAAGGAATTTCTGATATTCTCTTTGGCTTCATATGACACATTGGTTGCTGTCCTTCTTCAAAAAAATATAGAGGGGTTAGAGCAGCCTATTTCCTTTTTCAACAGAGCATTGTGGGTTGCAGAGATGAGGTATAATATTATTGAAAAACAAGATTATGATTTGGTTAAATCCCTCAGGGATTTCAGAGTATACATTCTTCATTTCAAGATTATTTCCTATGTTCCATCAGCCTCTGTAAAAGAAATACTTATCCAACCTGACATAGATGGGAAGAGGAGAAAATGGATTGCCAAAATTCCTGATTTTAACCTTGAAATGAACCCCACTAAGTTTGTGAAAGGCCAAGGTTTAGCTAGGTTGCTAGCTGAATCAAATTGCAAAGCACTGGGGTTTAATTTCATGAACCTAAAATCAGAAAATCAACAAGCTAATTTTGCTGACAAAAGCTCTCATATCAATCCCAACTTGGAAGAATGCACTTGGTACAAAGACATCATTTATTTTATGCAAAAGTTGCAGTCTCCTGATGGTTTGGACAAGAACAAGGTAAGAGCTTTGAAGATTAAGGAAATCATATATTGTCTCCTTGATCATATGTTGTATTGGAAAGATCCTCTAGGGGTTGTCTTGAGATGTCTAGATCCACATGAGGCTCAAAAGGCCATAACTGATTTTCATGACAACTTGTGTGGGGGTCATCACTTTTGGAGAACCACAACTTATAAGATCCTTAGAGATGGGTATTTCTGGACTAGCCTTTTTAATGATGTTTGTGTAAATATTAGAGCTTGTGACAAATGTCATAATTTTTCTGGAAAGCAACAACTCAAATCTTTTCCTTTGAATCCTGTGGTGGTTTTTGGCCCTTTTCAACAGTGGGGACTTGACTTCATTTGGGAAATTCATCCAGCATCAAGTGGTCAACACTGCTGGATATTGAATGCAACTAACTATTTCACCAAGTGGATAGAAGCCATTCCTACAAGGAGTCCCTCCCACAAGGTAATCATTAGTTTTCTTAAGGATATCATGTTAGGATTTGGTTGTCTAAGAAAGATTGTTACTGAAAATGATTCCTCTTTCAAAGATGAACCATTGATCAAATTTTGTGAGAAGTATGGGATTTCATTAGTTCTTTCTACTCCTTATTACCCCAAAGGAAATGGTTTAGCAGAGTCTTCTAACAAGATCCTTGTAAAAATCATCAAGAAGTTACTGGAAGACAACAAGAAAGAATGGGACTCAAAGCTGAAATTTTTCTTATGGGATGATAGAGTTACTACAAACAGGTCACTTGGTATTTCCCCCTTTCAGCTTGTATATGGGTTGAAGTTGTTTTTCCTCTCAACTTGGCTTGTCCGTGGCAAAGTTCCTTTAGGATCAACAAGGAGAATATGATGATATGGTCAGAAGGATACAAAAACTAGTAGAAGTACAATAGGATAGGGATCACCTCCTTGATAAATCACATGAACATTAGCAGAAGATCAAGTAAGCCTTTGACAAAAAGGTAAGCAAAGAAGATTTCCAGCTGGGAGATCTAGTGCTCAAGTGGGATGCACCCAAGCAAGACAAAGGAAAACATGGTAAATTCGAAGCCTTGTGGATTGGTGCTTTCAAGATTTATGAGGTGTTTCAAAATAATACTTATAAATTGTAGAACTTGGAGGATTCTAAAGTTTTTGGTGGCACTGTTAATGGGCACTTTCTGAAGAAGTATTTTTCTTGAGCCATGAGTGGATTTCCCATTCATTTTAAATATCCCTTTTTGTTTTTCTTTCTGTTTGAATAAATGATCCCATAGCCCTAGAATAAGACACTGAAGCTGCTTGTTCTTGGAAGCTCACAGGAAGCATGCCATCCCTTGTGGAGCCATTGTTATCACATGAAGTTGTCATGGGTCAAATTCATCCTTAGGTGTTTTTTTTTTTTTATCTATTAGTCTTTTTAAGTTTTGCTTTTGATTTTATTTTTATGGTTGTATTAGGTGTTAGTTCAAAATAAATGTAAGGTTGGATGTTGGCCCATACATTTGACCCATACCTACGGTTTATACCCTTGGTTCATTTCATGATTAGACAACCATAACTCTCATCCCCATGTCACCACTAGTCTGACATGTCACTACCTCCACTATGCGCTTAAACCCCTCCACTCTGTCCCTCTACCCATTAGAAGGTCAAATCAAACTCCTTGTAGTACACTACCAACTCATCAGGAGTTTTCGTAGCGCATATTGAGTACACATTTCCTCTTTTATCATTATTACATTTATGAATATGGTGTTAGTCGATCTCATTGTTTTCAACATCCATGTTTTAAAAGGAAATAATTGAGATTTGGTCATTAAAGTTGTCTAACTGTTTTATCAAAGTTTTAAATTTTGCTCCTAGTTCGGCGCTACAGAAAATCCTAGTCCAGACAGGCACTGCAGATTATGCTACAGACTGGATGACATAGGTGAATTGAATGTTAGAATGGTTGCAGGCGGTTTCATGCTTTCTGAAGCACATATATAGTCAAGCCACGGTGTCCAGGTACTTTTTGAGTCATTTGAGCTCTATTGAAGATCATTTTAAGGCTCTGCTAATTTTTCATAGCACCTGGCACTGCGAATTGTGGTTCCCTTTACCAAACAACCTCTTTACCTCTGCTATCACTAAACTCTCAGCTATCTACAATATTTCCAGCCTCTTCCATTGCAATTGAACAAATCCTTCTATCATAGCTGTCGTGCCTATCTATTGCTTGGCCCTTGCTGTCTATGCTACAAAAAATGCACGAATTGCACTACAGATCCTCTGTTCCAATGTTGTGAACCTGTAAATAAAACTTAACATTGTTATCCTCCGATTGCATGGCTTGTATCAGTTGAATTCCTTTATATTTTCATTGTTACTCCATGTCTAAAATCTGTCTATGTTGAAAGTGTGAAGAGCCTTGTTGATTTAAATGATGATGACCCTACATGGTGGTTAAATGTTAGCTTAAAAACCTTAAAAATGCTACTTCTTTGCATATCCTTTTCCCCAAAGCGTTTTCTTCCTTTCATTTAGCCATCAGATTGCTCCTTCATTAGCTCAGAAGTCAAATTGAAGGAAAACCTTGAAGCCTTAAAGAAGACAACTTTTAAAAGACCATCATTCAAACCCTAAAGACCTCTGTCCTTGTTTGGCCTCTCATACCTCTGAGATCATTGTAGTGTTTTTCCTCCAGTTTATAACAAATGGATACACCTCAACAAAATAAGCATCACAAGGGTGGGAGTGTAGTCAGGACTGATCCTTTTGATATGCACTTGTTTGATGTTAAACCTCCGATCAAAGAGGTCTTCCAGAGGGTTGGTTGTTTAAATTTCTATCAGAATATGCATAGGGGACACCCTGAGGTAGTGAGGGAGTTTTCCTTAAAATTTGATGGCACTAAAACCAAGGTGGGAACCCTTCAACTGGAAGTATCTTAGGCCACTATTGTAACATTAACTGAGATACCCAACACTGGTGAAAGGTGGTTTAAATCCATGACTCTTAATGCAACCGTCTCTAAAGATTTCCTCAAACCAGAACATCACGGAGATAACCTATCTAGGGGAGTGCCTAGGATCCATTTGGTTGAGGGATTTGAAAAGATGTTGAAGGTGATCCAGATATACTTTCCTATGAGGGAAGATTCAATATGATCTACCAATATTATATTATACTTTTGATGCACTTCAGAGGCATGACTTAATGAACATCCCTTTCTATTTATTTAGGAGTATGGGGAAAATGGATGATAGGGTCCAAGCCAAGTCCAAGGCTGTGGACACAAGTGTTTTCCACTCAGGACTGATTAAGATTTTGGTGATGGAGGAATTGAATAAAAGAAACATATCTTGGGAGAAATTCATTGCCTCTGCAAATCTGTAGCTAAATGTAGCCCCTACTCCTCAATCCAAGGTGCAAAGCACTTTTCCAACTGATAGTACTGCCCACACAGAAACAAGCAAAAAGAGAAAGGGAAAACACATTGCCAAAGATAAGGGGGTTCCTAAGGAAGTTGAAGAAGAAGAAGGGGGAGATAATCACTCCCCACAAAGGGAACTTTCAACCCAGCTAACTCCAGAACTAGAAGAAGTTCCCTCAACTAAAACCACAGTAAAAAAGGGAGAAAGTTACACTTTCCCTCACCTACTGCAGCAGTTGAGACTAGAGCTAGGAGGCCCTTCAATAGGTCATAATCCCAGAAGGAAACTGTTGAACAAGAAGCTATAGAAAAATATCCTATCAATAAGAAAGATAAGGGTAAAGGTGAGAAGGTTGAGAATCCTGTTGAAATCATAGACATCACCACTCCCCTTGATAACCCCACCTTCAAGACGATAATCATAAAACTCAGAGATGCTAGAAAGGAAATTGTCCACTTGAAGGGAGAAGGATTGGATAAGAGGAAAAAGATGAAGGAGATAATGGATATGTATAAGGAAACTATTGAGCTAGCTAAGTTCACAGCAAGGAGATTTTTTCCCATTCATAGGCAGCTTAGAAATTTGTATAGGCAGAACATAGAATTACAGTCTCCGAACATAAAGCTCAAGGAGGAGTTACAACCCTTCAAAGATGATTTATCTCAGAGAAATATTAGTGTGATAGCTCCAACTACAACAAGGAGAAGTTCCAGACTCATGAGATGAGATGGAGTGGCTGAAAGGCCCTCAATTTTGAAGAATGGTCATCCATGCATTTTTGAAGTTTTGTGGAAAGTATCATGCTTACACCCTATCTAGAGGCATCTACAGGCTTATACAACTTTAACTAAATTTTTTGAAGCATTTTGGCTCAAACTGCATTACACAAACAACTACAAGACATTTAGTAGTGCTTGGCATTGCGAAATGATTTACACAGACAAAGTTGCAGGAGTGCTACAAAATGCCTTGCGAAATCATTTACATACACAAAATCTGCCCAGATGTTGCGAACTCCATTGCGAAATCACCTAGTTAGAGAGAAAATGAAGTTCACTATGGAATATGATGAGGAATAGTTTACACATGAGGGCACTACAGAATCTGCTATAGAATTCGCTACAAAATTTGCTACGAATTGGCTGATACAATCAACACTTCAGGGTTCGCTGCAAATTCCAATTTTGAGGGGTTTTGAGGGAATCAACGGTCACTAGGTGGAATATGGAGCTTATAATAGATGCTTAGACATCAGTTGGAGCTAGTGACCACATGGTACTGATGGATATGCACCCAAGGAACAACTCATTATGCAAATATTACAATGTTAGAGTTGTTGCCAACATTTTCCATGTTTCTAGCAGTCTGTTGTCTCACTTGTACAGATGTTAGATTTTCAGTTTTTAGTGGGAGAATCCTAGGTTAGAGGATCCATATCACACTTCATGTTGTTACTTATTGTTTAGACTATATATACAACATTATAATGACATTTTTGGGTTCGAATGGTTGAGCATAGACTCCTTGTTTTAATGTTTTGATAAGATCGATCCATACTCCGGTTTTATGTATGAGATCTGAGACATTTTGATTAATAGAAGTCAGCTTCCTTTCATTATATTACTTATTTCTTACTCTAGTTTCTCATTATTAAATGATTCAATTGAGATGTTATAGTTGTGTTGTAATGTATGTTTTATTATGATGTTGCTATAATTGTTATCAATGTTTTAAGGTTTAGATCAATAAGTTCTTGTGTCTGATCTTTTTCTTCACCTATATTCTAGTAAGGTCTAATGATTATAGCAAACTTATTCACACTTCTCATTAAGTCTTCCATCTACCCACACTTATCTTTAAATCACTGACTAAAGTTAGCCAAAACCTCATTTGCTTATGCATTCTGGCCTAGAATTTTTGTGTTGGAACATTGCCATGCTGAGTTTTGTCCATTTGACATTCTATCATAAATATTCCTTTACAAAACTATTTGATGGGTACTGGACTTATCCTCTAGCAATATGAGGGTGAATCTCAGTGCTAACAAACTGAATGAAAGATATCATATCCATGTGCCTCTAAAAAGGTTCTTGTTCTTATGCTCCACATCTCATACTTTAGACCACTCTGGCCATCAAACATTGGTACTCCATTCTCAGTAAATTCCATTATCTCCTTCCAGTGGTTAAACTGTCTCTTGAAGGAACTTGCTTTGATACCAATTGTTGGATTACTGAGNGTGAATCAATAATGAGAAATTTATACCTCTTATTAATCCTTTTAACAACAATGTATATTCCTTTAACTTATTCAACAATGTTCATCGATTCATCATTAATATCTTATTGCATCATATAACATTAACATCCATCAGTGCATAATAAAAAATAATAGACACATCCACACAATGCACAATACACCAATATTTTACGTGGAAACAAAGTTCAAAAACCTGTGAATATTCAACTGCCCACTTTGATTGTATGTAAGTTTACCACTTTGAGGAATAACCTCATAATGATCTGATCTGAAAATAGGGGGCTGACTTGTTATGCTATGCAAGCACCCTCTACTTCATAAAAATAAAACTTTACAGGACCTTGCTCCATGTGTTAAAATATGCAAGATAAATTATGTGCCAAGTTTATGCATCTTATTTTAAATGGTTATGTGTGAGGTCTTTGCAATATTAAATATGTTGTTTTCATAAATACAACAACAAAAATAACTTGCAGCAAATAATAACCAGCAAAAACTCACAATAAGAACAACATGATAAAGGAGTTCACCCCTCTCCGGGCTACATCTCCTTGAGCCTCCATCAATGGACTTGGCTCTCTGGGATTAATTTGTCAAAAATTATTTTACAAGTTGTTGCTCAACTCCAATGGAAATTCTGACTGTACCATTGGGTTCAGAATACATAAAAACCCCAAAAATGACTAATAAAACTCTGAAAACGGATCATGGCTCATCCGGGCATGACCTCTTCTACATGTGGCCTTAAGCTTCCCTGAGCTTATATTTGGAAAAAAACACCTGTAAAAGTCCTCAAATGGATCTGAAACCTATCCCAAAGTGTTCAGAGCATAATAATTAGCCAAAAATGATTATTCAATCACAAAAAATAAACATAGGCTCATCTGAGCAAGACCTCAAACAATGAGGGCTTCAAGCTCCCTAGAGCTTCCTGAAACTTCAATGGTTAAAAACCTGCAAAAGAAGTCTTCAAATTCCTGTGAAAATAGTTCCAATGGATTCAAAACGCCCAAAAACCCCTAGTTGGGCTTTTACGACACCTCATTTAGCCAAAAAATGAAGAAGATAGGCCTCCTTCCATTCTCTTCCTTCAAGCTTGTTGTCTTTGGTTCGCCAAAACGCACCTCCGTACGTTCAACCAAGAACACACTCAAAACTTTGTGCTAAAACCTAGCAACCGTGCATAACCACAAAACTGATTAAACTGTAGGACGGTTAGTGATCAAAATCTGGACGAGGGGTCAAAATTTTGCTCAAATTTCAAAGTATTCAGAATGCGACGAAAACAGTGCCATTGCATCCGTCTCGTCTTCCTGATTCTGGCGGTATATTTACTTTCTCAAACGGAGTCCGTATGAAGAAGATATCGTGATCTGTTCGTCAAGACAAACAGGCAAAAATTTGATGCTGACTGTACCTGTCCGTACAGTCCGTACAGGACACGTGGCAGGTCCATACAAGACACGTGGTAGGTCCGTACAGGACACGTGGCAGGTCTGTACATGACACATGGCGGCTCCAGGTGATGACACGTGTCAAGCAGATTTGGACTTTTTGGCGCACATTTGGGCCAATCCGAAGGTGACACGTGTCACCACTAGAAGGGTGACATGTGGCACGGATGACGTCAACATTTGACGTGGCGACCGTACGATGACGTGGCTCGAATGACATGGAACCTGTTGACGTGGTGGTTTGTGATTGGCTGACAGTTGGGCGAGTTATATCTTGACACGTGGCATGAGTTTTGGCAAATGATTGGGTGCCACGTGGCCCAGTCATGGGCTGCCACGTG
>SNQJ01S0109513.1:21653-35071 GCA_010110895.2 Picea sitchensis
ATTTATAATAACGAAGCAAGATTATTAGTTGAATGAATGAATTATATATATATATTGATGTCGTGAAGTTAAAAGGTTTTGAAATGAATTATATACCATTTTTATTCAATGAATATATATGAATAGTTTAATTAATGATTCGTTCTGATCGATTATAACCATCCTTTGTAGAAATCTAATTTATAATTTAACTTTCACATTAAAAAGGATTAACCTGCTAATGTAGATAAAACGATTTGAGTACCTTTTCTTTCTGAAGACATAATCCTTAGAGTTTAGTGTCATCTTTAAGGAGTCCTTGATAAGTTTAACCTTGTAAATTGCGTAATCAATTTATTAAATTAATTAATGATTAATTGATTTCTTTTGTTGGAATTAGTTGCATTTTTTTATAAGATGAATGGTATAAACACAAGCATAGTATAAAAAAATCACTTTATAATTATCCTAATAGTTACATCGAAAGTGTTTTTAAGGGGGCGATTATGTCCAAGCCTTCGTCGTCTGTCCATAGCCACTTGGAACATGCCCTCTGTCAAATTGTCATTCACCTTGGACTGTCCACCTGTCCTGTTACCATTCGCTAAAAAATATGTTTGTGTTTATGTTGTGTTATGTCTATGTATATGATTGTTCTTTGTTCTATTATGTCTGTGTATGTAAACCTTGAGAGAGGAAGAAACCCTAGCACCTTACAACCATAGGCAAGCATGGAGCAACATTCTGTGAGCCAACATTATGGAGATATATCTCACGGTGAGTATTGGGATGTCTTTAATCGTAGTTTTTTCCTCTTTTTCATTCGTCCATTGAGGCCCTGATGTTAAATTTTAATCACATGGAGTTCCAAAATGGAATCTGTCAAATGATGATCTAGGAGGCCCTGGGAGGTGATGGAACGCTCAGCTATTAAATTTCTTAATCTCTTACAGGGATAGAACATTGGTTGTGTTATTGATATTCAACTACCATGCCGAGTCAATTGCAGGCACTGTCCTCCAAAGAGGATGTTAGATTTTTTCTTCAAGTCACCTCGCGGTTGCATTTCCATTTTCATGGAGCTCAATACACTTCCACTGCTATTTACTGAATTGGTGGTGAAAGTTCTTGTGAAAATGATGTCGGGGGGCATATGGGACTCTACAAACACTGAACTGAAGGGAGGTACATACGGTACAGACATGGTCCGAACCAGTATCTGTGTAACCTCCCTAATGGTAGAGTGGGCCTTCAGATTTAGATTGGAGCACACCAATCCCAACATCAACAAACGTTTGATGTCCTCCTCATTATCAGTGATGCTTCCAAACTTGGTGTCGAAAACTTCCAAGAGCTTGTTCTCGCGATATAACTTCCAAACCCAACCGATTAGATATGATGCTTCTGGGTTGCAAAATGTGGGAGCCCTTCTGCAAGTGACCTCAAGGGAAACGACGTCGAAACTAAAAACGTCCAATTTTTCCGTGGGTCGCCCGGTGTGAAAGCACTCGCACGCAATGTAGCCCATGGTTCCTACTAGACCGGTGGCTGTGAAGGACCTCTGGTCGTGTTCAATCAGATGGGCAAGGCCGAAGTCGTCGAGTCGGGCATTGTAAACACTATCGAGCATGATGTTGTTGGCTTTCACGTCCCGATGAATCACCTGCTGCTCACATTACTCGTGGAGGTAAAATAGAGCGGAGGTGACACCTCCGACGATATTGAATCTCTGCTCCCAATCCAAAAATCTGTCGGCAATATCGCTATTGAAAATATGTTTGTCCAGGTTGTCGTTGGACATGCATTCATAAACCATCATCAACTGCCCCTTCTTATGGCACCACCCTAGCAGCGGCATCAAGTTTCGATGGAGAAGGCAGTTGATAACGTTGATATCTGATATAAATTTCTCTTTACCTCGTTTTGAGTCTTTGGAAATGCGTTTTACCGCAACAACAGTTTTTTTCTTTGGGAGAATCCCTCTATAAACAATTATGAAGCTGCCTCTTCCCAGTTCAGCTTTGGCACTGAAGTTATTGGTGGCCTTATTTAGGTCTGTGTATCTGAACTCCTGAGGCCGGCTTGGAATGTTCTCTAACCCTCCAAATATGTTGCTTGCTGCCGCTGCCTGCAGCTTTTGGTTCTTGAGCAGCGCTATAATCTCGGTCGTTGTGACCAGTGCTAAGGGAAAGCAGACAAAAAATGCAATGATTGAACCTGTCGAATTATTGAACTCATATATCTCCCTGGAATTGATCTGGAATACTTATTTATTTGGGTTGACATTGATAATTTCTTCTTTTATGTTATTAGGTATATGAAAGGAGACATCGATGAGCATGTGTTATTCTCCAGCAAAGTTTCTGGGACTTCTAGAGGTTTGGGTATCGATTCCTAGTCAATGTTGAATTCATCGATGGATAGTGGATGGCATTCCTTGATGCCTTCGAAAATAAGCCCATTCATTTCGTAGTCCATCTTCCCTACTGATGCCGCTACGAAAAAACAACATTCCTTTTTGACCAGTAGGTTTGGAGGTGTGCAGGATCAACCTGTTAATGTTAAAATTGAACTGGTCGAGATCAAGGGATTCCTCTACATCATTTTTTTGATGAGTGGCTGAGATCAAGGGACTCCTCTACTCTTTCATGGACTGAATTGGATGAGAAGAGATCCAATAAGAACTCCTCCACTACCCATCTTTCCATTTCTATTCTAATCACCTCTTCAGATTTCTCAGGATCCTCCAATTCCCATTCTCCTACTCATGGATGCGAGTAAGTATCGGTTCCTTTTATAAATTAAAATCCCCAAGGGTGCACTACTCCAGTAGCAGTCAGAGAAGTAACATTGTTTCCTTCACCGACTCCAAACTACCCTTCTGTTTTGTATGGAACCGTGTTACTTTGCTGGCACTTCGCTAGTTTCGAACCTACAATGTAGAGATAAAACTGAACCTAACTTCACCGACTCCAAATTTCATATTCGTCGACAACCCCTATGTGAATCTCTTCATGTTATTGCATATGTACTTGATTTAGGATGTCTACGGTTTCATTTGTTTCAAATAGTACGCTTAAACCTTACATTGCATTTGTTTTGTATCATTGGTCTTGGTCTCCTAAGTGTACCTTTTCCAAACGCTCTTCAGCCCAGGAAGCTTCTAGACAATTTGTGTAAGTAATTTTGTATTTTTTGTTTACCTCTAGGGTTTTGTACTATGCACAACCATAAAAAAAATGAGCTTTAGATGTTGTTTGTTCTTTGTGTTTTGTAGCCAATATACGACAACGACAACCAATGTGATGAGATTAAGTGTTGTGGGAAGGGTTCTTTAGCAATTTTCGTCGTTTGTCCATGACGAATGAGAAATTGTCACTTGTTTTTACAGTTTTTACCGCCACCTATTTTTACAGTTTTCACATATGTGATTTTTGTCGTCTGAAAAATCGCCCCTTGTTTTCACAATTATCCAATCCAAATTCGAAAGATCCACCACATATTGACAATCATAATTTTGTCTCCATCCAAATAAAAAAATCAACAAATTTCTTCGCAAGATTCAAAGAACTTTGTATGAAGTTGTAGAATCTTCCCACGACTACTGTATCAAATGAAATTTACCACTGCAATGGCCAATCCAATTATTTCCCTTTGCATTTTCCTACTACCGTTCAAACTTGTGCTGAACAAATTAATTTTATGGTGGGATTAAAATTAATTGAATGCAAGACAGAGTCTGAGACGTGTCCAACAAGATAGGTAGCCGCCTAACAGGGACAATATTTGAGCGATGGTAGAGCATCCTTGCGGAGGATTTTGAGATGATAAATTACAATGTGTTATATCTTGTCATTTTAAAGGTTAGCAAGGAAATCATTGTATGTAATCCTTCAGAACCCGAGTCTCCACATAAAAATACAACAATTGGAAAACACAGTAAAAAATACTTATTAAGCCTAGCCCAGATCTAGGAGCATGAGGAATAAGAACTTTTTTCAAAATCCTGGGTTTTAATAAGCTTAAAATCTTCATCTTTTGTCATGCCTCCTCTAGGACTCCGTGAATCCAAATTTAACTAGGAATTAATTATACCTCATGCCTTGTGAGGGAGCAAGAAACTCCCATAGAATGGCGACATGTTAAATCCTTAACGGTTGTTATTTGATCTTTCTAGTGGGATACAACATTTGGTCAGACACAACCCAACTCCTTTTCAACGAAAAGTGATGAGAAAAATGAAAAGATATGAGCAGAGTCGAGAACAATGAAAAGATATGAGCAGATTTGAGTTTGTTGCCATAAAAACAACACCTTACACAACCTACAAAAAACACCTTACATAGCCTACAAACAAATTCAGTGGGTTCTTTATAATTAAAGGAAGAATAATTCAACAGGGTAACCATTGTTTGTACATATCAAGCCCACTCATTCACAGAGCAATCCACACTATCGCCCGAAGAAGCTATATAACACAAAAATACATGTACATATAGAAGAGCTCCAAGCATCCAATGACAATACATTAGGCATCCAATAACAATACATTGTACATGGGTCACGATCAAGGTAGGAGACTGAGACTGGATCTTCACTTTTTACCCTTCAATTCTCCACAGAAAAAAATGTATGCAACAAAGTGCAGTGGCATAGGTTTCCCCTTTACACATGGCAAACAAGAGCTTCTAGGCCCCTTCCACGTCCAGGTTGCCTACCTTATTTCTTCCTGACCAAAAGGTATTATGATTTCTTACACGACTGCAACTCGGACTCTCATTCCTGAATAATAACCTTAGTTTAGTTTTAGTTATGGTCTAAAAAAATTATAGATAAATCCAATATTTTCGTAGTCAACTACAAAGTTATAACCTAAATTTCAATAATTTTGAAAAAAAAAATGAGAATTAAGCAATCCATTTGAGAAAAAAAATAAAAAATTAAGTAGTCCATTTGAGAAAAAATAAATAAAAATTAAGCAATCCATCAATATTAAAAGGTAGAAAAATAAAACAAAAATGTCATTTTTAATTGAAGATTTATGAAGAATTTAGTAAAATTAACTTGAATAAATGTGAGTTATGCTTAGTTAATGTATCTTCCTTCTTTTCCATTTCTCTCTTGAAAAGTCACGATCACATATATGCAATGGGTATGATTGGAGTTATAGTATCGTTGCAAATAGTTTGCCATCTTTTTCTTGGATGTTTCAGAGTTATAGTATCGTTGCAAATATTCTATGAGCTTTTTCACTTCGGTGTTTCCTTCCCGTACTTCAAGGGTATGCTAGTATTTTAATTGTGTTGCTTGACCTTGATAAATTAAACAAGGAAAGTTGCATAACAGTTAGTCTCTACCTTCCAAGATTGTAATGCAGGTTCGGGTTTTGGAAGAGTGAAATGTTCTTGGGCCATCTTCCGTTCCATTGAAAGCTTTGTTCCTAACTACAAGATTTTCCATAGGAATTGCATATCGAGTGGGTTTTTCCTTACAGGAAATATGCAGAGTTTATTCCTAATCTCAGGAGATTCAAATTCGTTTACATGGACTTGTTCGATGGAGATCGATAGAACAAAAAAACCTATGCACATGAAAGACATATTGCTAGTAAATTAGAAAATAGCCATAAACAAGATTAAGGTAAATGAAAGGATAAAGTTGTATTATTTGTGTAGTCTATTAATTAGTGAATTATTTCGTCTTTATGGTAATAATGATGGCGAACCCAAACTCCCAGATATTAATATTATGGAACCCTTGAACTCATAGATGATTATTAACTAATTATTATCTCTTGGTTTATATACTAGAATGAGTTATCTCTTGTCTATCTTAATGATATAATAAGAACTATTTATAATTATAATCATTCAATATCATTAATATTTAATAATTTATTTTATATTAATGATATCCTAATTATTTATAATCATAAACATTCCATATCCTAATCTTTAATAATCCGTTCTAGCTTATTACTTCCACTTTCATAGTTATATCATTATAATGATATATTTATTAATGTAATGTGTCATTATTGTATTAATGGAAATTTTAGATTACGAGTTCATTAATTATGAATGCTTTATCAATTTTTTCTGACGGTAGGAAGGTGAGGAAGACTACATGACTGCACGTTTTCTATCGTGGACAAGAAGTGGGTGGACAAGAACAAGATTTAGATCACTTTCCCTGAGAATTGAGATATTAATCCAAGGTTTCTCGCTTGCTTTACATTAGGTTATTTATTGCTCACCCATAAGGGTGAGGAGAGCAAGGAGGATTACAATTATTGAGTTGTAAAGGTCAAGTCCGCCACCTCATCTTTTAAGTGTGTAGGCACTGACTATCACAGATCACTAATTTATGAAGTTACTTTCATAGTTATATCATTATAACTTTCACCTTCATAGTTATATTATTATAATGATATAATTATTAATGTAATATGTCATTATTGTGATTAATGGAAATTTTAGACTACTAGCTTATTAATTATGAATGCTTTATCAATTTTTTCATCACTAATTTATGAAGTTACTTTCATAGTTATATCATTATAACTTTCACCTTCATAGTTATATCATTATAATGATATAATTACTGCAGTGCCCTCTTGTACACGATTTCGATTGACAGGAGATAAGATTTCACTAATTGGAAAAGGATACCAGTTTTTTAATGAAGTATTCTACGATATGAAATGTACTTATTAAAGTCTCGTGAGACAGTTTTTTATGAACTATTCTACGATATTAAAGTCTCGTGAGACAGTTTTTTATGAACTATTCTACGATATGATAGTCTTGTGACAAAAAAATTTAAGAATGTAATGTTCATTAAAGTTATCAAAAATGTAAAATTTATGAACAAAATATCATATCACGATGATTATAGAGATTCAAACTTTATGAATGAAAAAAATAAATACATAATCTTATTAATTTTAATCATGGTAAAAACTAAAAAAAATACATAAAATTCAAAATAACTTAAAAAAAAAATACATAAAATTCAAAATTTATTCTTTTGTTTGTAAGTTAAAAAATATCTCAAGCCTAATACTTTTATTTTCATTGACAAACATGAGGCTTGGATTCATGATGGGCATAGATGTTTACATAAGTTTTGCTCATGACCCAACGTTGCCACGTCTTCACCACCTGAGTAGACATAAAGCAATGTTAAATGCTAAAACATGCTAATCGTGACATGAGCGACTGTGTGCGGGTGTGGGCACGTGGACTGGATTAATCCTACTAAAAAATTCAGAAGTGCTTGGGGTTTAACTCGTTTTCTGGATGGTCGAAATTGTCGTTCTCTTCAGCTTGCAGGGATTCAAGATTTTCAATTGCCGCAGACAAGTTTATATTTACCCTCAGATCACACATTTTTTTGTACTGGTCGAAAATTTGCTGGTCATATGCTTCCCTTTGGGTTGCCATGACTGAGTTGTCTGTCGCTGCTCTCCCAATTGATCTTGTAGGGTTTGAATTATCTGTCACTGCTCTTTTGCCACTCCTTCAGACCAGTGAAGTCTTCCGCAATGGCATCAACCGTCTGTTCCAATTGGCGGATTCTTGCATAACAAATCTGAACGTCGTGACCCATCGAAGTGCCCCATGGTAACAGAAGAGAGTTGCAAGCCCAGGCGATGTCAAGATGGACTATACGAAAGATGGATTAGAGGAAGAATGGGTTGAAGCTTTGAGCACTGGTAATAGCAATTTGGTGTCTCCCTGTGAAATCTTATCATGAAACATAAAAAAAATTCCCAATTCATTAATGTTATGTTATCGAATGTGACCAACAACTTACATAATCATATTTGATAAGAGGGTTTTGCGCAGTTTCTTGTGTTGATCTTTACTCCCTCATATAGATAGATTGAGAATAATGATTGATTCTATTCTAATTGAAATTGTAATTGCATCACATATGAGTAACTCGATGTGTGGATTGTCGCAAAGTAATTTCCTGAGTTACAAACCCAATTCAGTTTCGTAAAGTAGTTGTTCATGCACGATTATTATAATAGATTGTAAATTATTGAATTGCCCTAAATACAGGTTTGAAAATATGTGAAAAGAGCTACAAACTGAAATGGTTGAACTATTTAACTCTCCCTGAATACAATTTTGTCATAATATGCAATAGAATGGGTTTTGTATAAGTTTGCAAACAATAGAATAGGTTTGCTAACCAATTATGTTTTTAGGGTTTCTGCCATTAGAGAAGGGGCTTGTAGGAACTTGGAAACCGACTCTATAAAAAAGATTTGTTGCCAGGGTTTCTGCCATTAGAGAAAGGGCTTGTAGGAACTTGGAAATTGACTCTATAAAACAGATTATCTTTGTAGCGCCGACTTCTGGGTGAAGGTTAGTATAGGGAAGGGTGTAAAAATACCTGAATTGTGAATAACCTGTCCATTTTAGATAATCCGCTTATTTAGTGGGGATATTGTTTTTGGAAGATACTGGAAAGACATCGGTCTCGACTACTTAGAGGGAATCCCTTACGTCCTGTATGTCATGTCTTTGACAGCGTTAAAGTCACCTGGAGTTTCCTCATGAGGAAATTCCATGAAAGGAACTGTCACAACTGAGCCTGCAGTCCATGGAAAAAGTAATATTTCTTTCATACAGATCCAAAATCTTCTACCTCGCACTCTGATAATCACAAGAAGTAAATGCAAAAAACAGAGCTCGGAAGCCCATTATAATATACATGACAATTCTGTATCACAAGAAGTCAATGCAAAAATAGAACTCATAAGCCCAATATAATATATATCGCAATTATGTATATTGTGTTCTTGAATCTTCATGTGATTGACTTAGCCCTTTTTTCAGACAATTCATTTTAAAGAGTTATGCAAGCCTCATATTCCTTTTCCTTTTTATTTCTCATGGAGTTTGTTTGGATATATATAATAGAAATGAAATGTAACAGAGAATCTCTTTTCATTATTTCATTTCTAGTTTGAGAGTGGTAGTCACATGCAATTTGTGTCTGATATAGAAAAGTATAATATTATGTTGATTAGGGATCTACATATATATCTGATATAGAAAAGTATAATATTATGTTGATTAGGGATCTACATATATATCTGTGAGCAGGTACATTATGTATCCGTTTATAAATCAAGAGTGGTCCTAGAAACAACAAATTCATCTTTTCCTTCAAAGGCCAAGTGTGGGCCAATAAACAACTTTAATATATTCACTTCAAGTTTTCATATTGGAATTATGTGGTAATATATCATCAAATAAACACCTTCAATAAATGCACCCATAACAATTGGAACAAGACCGTTGAGCATGTCTAGATAGAGACACCACTACTTTCAGACCTAGGTTGGCTTCACAGAACAAGATGGATTCATAAATGGAAGAAAAAATCAGGACCACTGATCAGGTCTAGATAGAGACACCACTACTTATAGACCTGGGTTGGCGCAGAACAAGATGGATTCATAAATGGAAGAAAAAAGAAGAAGCAGATCATGAACTTCTCTTTGATCGTGAAATTCTACAAAGAGAACAGAAAGGTACGATAAACAAAGCGTTATTCAATTTCTGAGCTTGTCTTCTAGGTCCTTACATGCTTTCTTTCCTGGCTTCTATGAAATTCTTATTAAATTTATATCCTAAAGAGAAATAGATTCCCTATCACATTAGCTTACTTATTGTTACAAATTTTTAATTTGCCTTAACATCTCTAAAATCAGCATTGAAGTTACCTGAAAGTGCGACCATATCTTCAGCAGTGAGTCCCTATGCTTGAAAAAATGAGATAAGGGTGTTGAGGTTGGAAGTGGGAGTCATAATGTTGTTGTTGGCAGTGATTTTACTTGCCAATGTCGAGTCTCTCCTTCGTAACAATATTGTCCATGTTGTGCCTCTCAGCTAACAAATTGCAAATAACGTAGTGAACTCTCCATCTCCCATGCTCCTCCTAGGTATGATTCTCCTACTTCTCATGTAGGAATAAGCTAAGAGACTACATCAGGGTAGACTCTTTGTGCAGATTGTAGACATGAACTAGAGGTATGTAAATTGTTCTAATATCCTATCATAGTAGGATACTTTGTGAAGATTAGATCGATGTTTTTAATGATAAAGTGAGAAGCAGACAATACAGAGTAAGAGCAGAGCAGAAATAGAATTCAGTATATTAGGAATGCAAGTAAAAGAGTACATAAGAAAAGGGAAAATAGCTGAGCTAAATAGGCTCAAGCAAATCAAGAACATAAGCAAATGATAGTACAGCTGGCCAAGACAGCTGGCAGTGTACAGTCAGACTATTAAGGTTACATTATATTTAACACTCCCTCTTAAACTCAAAATTTACAAATATCAGCATTGATGATGCCCAAGTGTTGTCTCTGAAAATCAAAAACAGATTTTCCCAATGGCTTTGTGAAGATATTTGCGAGCTGATCTCGAGAGCCACATAATTGAAGTGCAATATCACCATTATTGACTAGCTCGCGGATGAAGTGAAAGCCAGTGTCAATGTGTTTTCTTTTCTTGTGAAACACATGATTTTTGGATAGAGCAATTGCTGAGGTGTTGTCACAGAAGATAAAAGCTGGATCATTTTCTGTATGTGACATATCTTTCAATATTCTTCTCAGCCACACAGCTTGACAGGAAGCTGAGGTAGCAGTGACATACTTTGCCTTTGTAGAAGATATTGATACAATTGGCTGCTTCTTTGATGCCCATGAAATTAGGTTCGTGCCCAGGTGAAAAGTATGTCCTGAGGTGCTTTTCCTGTCATCTAGGCTGCCTACAAAATCACTATTTGTGTAACCAGAGAGATGATTAGCATCAGATTGAGTGTACCATAAGCCAAAATTGAGAGTTCCTGCAACATATCTCAGAATCCGTTTCACCATCTTCCAGTGAGAATCTTTGGGGGATTCCATGTATCTGGAAACAAGGTTGGCTGCATACATAATATCAGGCCTAGTTGCTATAAGATACAACAAACTGCCTACTAAACTTTTGTACAGGGTAGGGTCCACTGTAGGGCCTTCATATTTCTTGCTCAATATTGTGCCTAGGGGTATAGGGGTTTCTGTTGGATTGCATTCTTCCATGCAGAATCTTTTGATGATGTATGCTGCATACTTTTGCTGACAGACAAAAATTCCTTTGGTTGATTGATCAACCTCAATCCCCAAAAAATATTTCATGATGCCATATCTGTCATCTCAAACTCAGATTGCATGGCATGTTTAAAACTGGTTAACTCAAGATTTCTAGTATATATCATGTCATCAACATATAAACATACAATCAAAATTTTACCGTGCTGATCTATTTTGGTGTAAAGAGTTGGATCATTTTGGCTTCTATTGAAACCACTTTTGATCAGGTAAGTGTCAATTCTGCTGTACCAAGCTCTTGGAGCTTGCTTTAATCCATACAAGGCTTTCTTCAACCGATATACTTTGGCTAGCTGCTCTTGGACTTCAAATCCAGGTGGTTGATCGACATAAACTTCTTCTTCTAAGAAACCATTCAGGAAAGCTGACTTGACATCCATCTGGCATACTTTCCATTTGTGTTGGGCTGCTATGGCCAATAAAGTCCTTACAGTGTCTAATCTTGCTACTGGAGCAAAATTTTCACCATAATCAGTACCTGGTTATTGTGAGAATCCTTTGGTGACAAGTCTTGCCTTATGTTTTTCAATCTACCCTTTTTCATTTAGTTTAGTTTTGTAAACCCACTTGACACCAATACTCTTCTTGTGACAAGGCAAATCAGCAAGATCCCATGTCTTGTTCTTCTCAATGGAGTCAATTTCTTGGTTCATGGCTTGAACCCAATGTGGCTCCTTAGCTGCTTCTTTAAAAGATGTAGGTTGACATGACATTAAGGCAAAAAGATTGTGTTGTTCAATGTCATCCAACTACCGATGAATTTCTCTCAAACTTCGAGTTCTCTGATTTTGAGGTTCAGAGAATGAGTCTTTGCTTGAAGTTGAGTTATTTTGAGAGTTTTCTGGTTGTCCTTGTACCTGTAATCTTGGAAGAGCAGGTTGAGGTATTGGTTGTTCTGAATTTTCTGCATTTTCAGAACTTGGTAGCAATGGATTTGGACTGTCCATTTGCTGATTTTCATATTCGTTCCAGAGTTGATTTTCCAGAAATTTTACATCTCTGTTGAGGATTAGTTTCTTTGAGATTGGATTGTAAAGTCTATAAGCTTTAGATGTTTCACTGTATCTAGTAAAGATACATTTTTCACTTCTATCATCCAGTTCCTTCCTTAATTCAGAAGGTATGTGAGCGTATGCTCTGCATCCGAATGTCCTTAGATGCACAACATTTAGCTTTGTCCCACTCCATGCTTCTTGAGGGACTTTCATCTTTAGACTGGTGGTTGGAGATCTATTTAAGAGATAAGTTGAGCATGCTACTGCTTCAGCCCAAAAAGTATTTGACAAACATTTCTCTTTGAGTAGGCTTCTTGCCATGTTCATAATTGTCTGGTTTTTCCTTTCAGCCACTCCATTCTATTGTGGAGTATACCTGGTTGTAGTTTGCATGATAATGCCTTGTGATTTGCAGAAATTTGCAAATTCGTTAGAGTTGTATTCTCCTCCTCCATTGGACCTGAGAGATTTTATATATTTGCCACTCTGTTTTTCAGCTTCTGCTTTGAATTCTTTGAATTTTGCAAAAGTTTCAGACTTGTGTCTGAGAAAATAGATCCAGATTTTCCTGCTAAAGTCATCAATAAACGTTAGAAAATAAAAGCTACCACCTATTGAATCTATTTGCATTGCTCCACATAGGTCAGTGTGAACAAGTTCGAGATGTTGTTTGGCTTGAGTGGAGGACTGTGGAAAACTAGTTCTCTTATGTTTTCCAAGTATGCAAGACTCACATGGGGAATTTTTCTCTTTTAAGATAGGGAGACCTTTGACCATGGAGTGCTTCTGTAGAAGACTTAGACTCTGAAAGGGTAGATGTCCAAATCTTGTATGCCAAACCATAGTTTCATTGGGGGTGGATGCACTTTGTGCATATTTTTGGATCAGATTTGCAGTTCCGAGGGTCGGGGAAAACATCCTATTCTGAGTCATGTGGATTTCAGAAATCAATTTTCTGCTAGGGGTGTTATCAAATATCCTGCAAGATTCTCCCTCAAAAAGTACCTTATAGCCATGTTCAATCTTTCCTACACTTAGGAGATTATGTTTCATATCTAGAACATGATAAACATTGTTTATGTCTTTATTTACATTCTGTTTAGTAAGAATAGGTACAGTTCATTTTCCTTGAACTTTGACTAAGGAATCATTTCCAAGTGTAATATCAGATGAGATTGAAGAATCAATGCATGAAAGTAAATATTTGTTACCTGTCATGTGATTGTTGCATCTACTCTCCAGCAACCAGAGATCTTTAGGTTGTT
>SNQJ01S0109513.1:37321-53976 GCA_010110895.2 Picea sitchensis
AGGGTCATTTGTCGATGATCGATTGTGAGAAACTCTCTTGTAAAATCTCTTTGTAATCTTTTTCTTTGCATTAATAAAATGCTCCAAGTGGCCGCGTTGGCTGGGGCCGTGGATGTTTCCCCGTAGGGGTTTTACCACGTGAAAACATTGATGTGTTTATCTTTGATCTGGTTATGTGAGTGGTTACTGAAGGTGTTCATCCTCTGTTGGAATACCTGTGTTGTCGAACACTTTCTCTCAGATCCGACGGCTATCGGTCCTCTGTGCTAAATCTGACGGCTGAAAATCTTTTTCCTTTTCTGCATGCTCCTCGATCTTTCTGAACTCGATTAACACCTTATATCTGTTAGCAGAACTGATTTTACGGTTGTGTCTGCTCGTCCTTTGCTTCTTTAGCGTGATCTTTGCTGCTCTTGCAAAGAGTTTCTCCTGAAGCAAGAAATTCGTGAATCTTTCACGAATTCTTTAAATCTTTCTGCCCTCTGCAACAATCTTTCATGAGTTTGAAAGAATTTCACAAATTCTTTAAACGTTTTTGCCTTCTGCAACAATATTTCATGAATGTGAAGGAATTTCGTGAGATCCTTAAACGTTTCTTCCTTCTGCAACAATATTTCACGAATTTGAAAGAATTTCGCGAGATCTTTAAACATTTCTGCCTTCTACAACAATGTTTCACAAATTTAGAAGAATTTCATGAGATTTTTAAACGTTTCTGCCTTCTGCAGCTCTGACTTCCCAAACTTTTGAGCGTATTGCACTCTGCTTCATCGTGTGTGCTTTCTGTGAAAATCTTTTGAGCGTATGGTGGACTACAGATTTCTCTCCAGTCCTTGTGAAGAATCTCGCATCCAATGCTCTCGTTCATAGTGTAATCTTTGCGTTGTTGAGGATTGGGTTGCTCTCCAGACTGTGTGAAGAGGCTTACTGCTGAGGCTTTGATACCATGATAAATTGAGAAGCAAAGAATACAGAGCAAGAGCAGAACAGAAATAGAATTCAGTATATTAGGAATGTAAGTAAAAGAGTACATAAAAAAAGAGAAAATAACTGAGGTAAATAGGCTCAAGCAAATCAAGAACATAAGCAAATGATAGTACAACTGGTCAGGACAGTGGGCAGTGTACAGTCAAATTGTTGAGGTTACATTATATTTAACATAGTAGGATACTTTGTGAAGATTAGATCGATGTTTTTAAAACCCGAAGCTATGCCTAAAATGAATCCAACCTGATAGTGTTAATACCAATGTGCATGCATATAGCCATGGGATGGCATCGACTGCAACAACAACACATTGAATTGACTACAACAACAACGACTGTAATGCCTGGGAGATGTGGCAGCGTGGGAAAAAATAATTTTAAAACCTGACAATTGTAAAAAAAATAGCCTTCCACCAGTGCTTATTTAGTCACATCAATCTCATCCCACCAATAACAAATTTTGTTTTTAATATTTATAAAATATCAAAAATATTTAAAAATTTTAAAAATATAAATAATTTTTTTTATCAAAATAGTATGAAAAATAATGCAAAATGCACCAAATATTGTAGCAAAATGGAAGAGGTAATACCCGGTCAATGATAGTTGACCGTGAGGTGGTTGCTATAGTGCCTTGTTGGAGGCATGGACTAATAAGAGGGTCGTTACAAATGCACAATCTAAGATAATTTAGATACACAAAATTTCATGCTCATAAAAGTATTGGAATTAGTGACAGAGCACCAATTAAATAAATGGGTTGTCTTGGGCGAGAGAAAATTTACTTATTACATAAGTTTATTGTTGCATTAGTTGATTTAATAAGATTAATGCACACATTACACAACCTTTGAGTAGTGTAGTTAGAGGCCTTAAAAAAATTATCCCTGATTTAATGTTGATGATTATAGAAACTTCTTGATAAGTTGAAGTTGTAATGTGCGTAAGCATTGTTTATGTTAAATGTGGATTTCAATAATTGTGTCGAATTGGTTACGTTAGATTAGGGTTACGTTATGATAAAAAAAACAAAAATATATGCTACCTCCATGGTTTGCACTTACTCATTGATGTTTAGTAACCAAAGGTTTTTTACAAGCAGTTGGCAACTAATTTCAAGTTTTCAGATAAGTGTTGCTCTAAGCCTTGTATTGTTCTTGATCAGTGTCTCTTATAATATGAATTCTGTAAATTTTATTAATGTTGGAGTTATATTATGTTTAAATAAGAGAATCTTATGATGTTGATGTGCTACTGATTGAGAAATATGAAGTGGAGTTTGAAAATCACCTCTATTGTTGATTTTACCTTCTGTTTATACCTATTTAGACAAAGAAAGTGTTAGTGACAGGTAGTCATTCATATTTGGAATAGAATGTGGGTGAATCACCTGCAGAATTATATATGTGTATGAATAAACCTAAGTACAAAAAGGAGATAACAAGTGTTCTAGAGAAATGAAAATTCAATCGAGTTATTAAATCAGTTCAGGAACTTAGGTGAATTTATGAGTAAGCTTTCAGTTAAATATTATTTCAACTTATCTCCTTACTTCTTAGTTGTTCATGTTCTAAAAGAAGAATTTTGGATGGGATTGTTCAGGCTAACCTAGCTTACAACCCATCTTCTATTCTAATGAGGAAAAATAATACAGTTAGAACCTCTACATGAATTCGAAAGGAAATAGACAATGTTTTCTGATCTTTAAGTGTCTTGGAACTCATATATCAGAACACTTAGAGAATATTAGGTTTTAGAATTGTAATTGGGCCTTAAGGAGATATCCCAATGGAGATAAATACCCAAAAAATATTATAAATAAGAATTAAGAAATGAATTAGGAAAATAAGGAAGAAATTTCATAATTAAATTAGAATATAAAAGCTCCTACAATCTCATTTGGACATTAATAAACATTTATACTAATTATGGCCGAAAATCCATACAAACTTGGAATGAATCCCCTTAAATCAGGGAGTTGTAACTTTTGGTAGAAAACCAAAATTTACTAGGGGAGAAATCCTTGTTTTAAGACAAACTCCTTAAATTTAGGTAGGGAAAGTAAAGCTCATTAAGGAGGAAATTTACTCCTTTGCCCAGGAGGAAAAGAAATTATAAATCAAATTCTAAGTTAAGGATGAAGAAATTTCGTGGGGAATTAAGATTTTTTTTTATTACATCTTTTTAAAATCCTGGAAAATAGGAAATTGATTTTCATTTCCTTTTAATTACAAGTTTAATTAAATAAAATTCAAATTAAACCTCATTGGCATTGAATTCGTGTAGGAAATGGTAATATATATATAAACCCGTGTATTTCGGAACTTCGGAGCTTCGGGGCTTCGAGATTCCCGAGGTTTGAAGTGGAGAGTGAACTGGAGAATGATGCGAAGGCCAGAGGATTACATAATAAACAAGATTAATCCACCCATTATCAACCTCTTAATAATTTTGGGATTTCAGGCATTGGGAGTGACGACATGTGAAATTGTTACACACACACACACACATATATATATATTGGAAATTTATGAAAACCTGGGCACAAAATTTGATGGGGTTTATTATAAAATTAATATATTACAATGAGCACATGGATGAGACCAACCCCTTTTCCATTTAAAATATTATTTAACGTGTAATGTATGCATGTGGGACTTCATAGCTTCGGGATGTTGAAGTGATTGCGTTGTGATAAATCCAGAAGGATTCCTACCTAGAGTCTCCTTTGGAAAGCATTTAATGGAAAATTATAATTCTTAGGTACAAATGTTAAGGGGTCTTATGGTATTATAATATATTATAATATCATAAAACCCTTACGTGGACGAGTTCAACCTTTTCCCAAATACTTATATTATATGCATATTATAACCCATGTGTGTGGGACCACTTTGGAACTCCGGGAGTTCGGGAGTTCGGGATTTCAGGAGCTCGAGACTTTGGGACTCCATGATGTTTGGACTGAAAGAGTGCATGAGATAAAATAGTCAAAGGCCCAAACCTACTTTTCTCTGTTCCAATGTTATAATAAATATTAAATGTAATTTAATATATTATAAGGTGATATAGTTAATTACATTTGCATCATAATATAACCTAGGTGGGACCCTCTTCGAAACTTCGACATTCAGGGGCTCTCGATGTGTCCATATTAGTATGGAGAGTAATCATGTCGAAGTCCATGGATTTAGGTATTTATTACTATTAATAATCCTAAGTGTCATTTAATGTATTTAATTATATTATAATATAATTTCATTATGATTATATTAGAATATAATTAATTAAAGAGACTATTTAACATGAGTAGATTATGAGTTAATATGACGTGGTACTAATATAATAATTAACACTAAATTCACCTTGAAATGTGGGACTCCCAAGGTAAAAGGGAATTAATCCTCGGTTTTACCAGATCGGTAATTTAGGCCAAATAAAAATGTAATTACAGGGTTAATGAATTAATGAAGATTAATTATCCATAATTGGGATTAAATAAATGATTAGTAAAGAGCGAGATTTTATTACGATAATGATTAATTAATTTAATAGGCCAATAAAAGATAGACAAGTGTCAACCTCTAGTTGGATGAGTCTTTGTATGTTATGATGATGTGGAGTGCCAGGTGGTAGGGAGCCACGTGGGTGCCACATGGCGTTGAGAGACTCTAGTTGATGAAGGCCTAAGGAAATTTGAAAGACCATAACTTTTGATCTAGAACTTGGATTTGGACAAATTTATAGTCATTGGAAAACTCTTGTCGAATCAAAGACGATGCAATCCTAGTTACAAGGATTCAAGATGATTGAGAAAAGTGAAAAATTTATACCCCATCTCTTGAAAAGGTACTTAGGGGTTGGGTGTGTGAAAATTAGTCTCAACAATCAATAACCATTAAGTAATTACTTATAATACATTAAATTAAAAAGAAGACAAGGTGAAACTTAATTGTCCCATCCTTATTTGTATCATGCATACCTATAAAAATGAAGGAAATATTTTTTGACATATGCATAATAATAACATCATTTTCCACTTCCATATCAATTAGTATTAGAGCTTAGATTAGGAAAAAATTCAGAACTATAGTAGCCAAAAAACATGGGACCAAACTCACTAGGTTTGTAAGGATCAATATATACTTCACACCATTCTACTCATTGTGAAGATCTATCTTTCACCATTCCACTCTCCCACCATCTAGATATCCACCATTCAAGTGTATAACCTAGACTCTAATTTTGTGCAGTGCTCACCCTTCCATGTTGTTTGAGCCTCCTTATACTAGCTACCACCACCCACCTTTCCAGTGACCAAACTCATCTCTAGTCATAACCTCTTCTTAGCCATTATAACCACCCATCCAAGTAATCATCACATCAATTCCAAGTATTAATCAAGATATCTTTAACTTGCCATATGTCCGCACTTCTATATTTACTACCACTCTATCGTCAGTTTCTCAACCAACTTTCTCTTCCTAATCATGAGCCCAACCACATGCTAATTTGTACAACTACCATACAAAAACATGTTTCTTCTCATACAATTGTCAATTCCAATTAATCTAGCCAGCCATTTGACATAGCCACCATACACTACTTCAATGATCCTTCATAGCTTACATCCCTCGCTTCCACAACCAAGAACGTTTCAAACCTAAATAAATCTTACCAAGTTTGTAATATTTTCCTTAACAAATTAAAGGAAGAGATAGTGTATTTAATTCTCATTTACTGTAAAATCAAGAAAATATACTCTTTTGATGAAAGTTGATAATGAAATAGGGTCCTACAATGAGAATGTCATGGAGTAGAAAGTCATCGCCTAAGATATCAATATTTTCCTACTTCAGTTCTACTCTTGAAGTAGAATCCTTGCCCAATGAAACATGACTTTATATTTTACTACATCATTTCTAGATTCAAAATAGAATCCTTTGTCTATGTAAGAAGACACGTATACGTGTGTTACACATGAAATTTGCACACCTAGGTACCTCGTCCTAAGTGTCATAAGTGTCATATAAGTGTCTCATACACCTTGACACCATGGAATAACCTATGACACAATCCCTAGTCAATGTGGAGGAGGGATATATTACATAAAGGAAAAAATACAAAGTGCACATGAATTATTATTAATATTTATGAAAAAGAAATTAATTAAATGTGAGAATCCACCTCACATTTGGTTTCCTATTTTTTAGGGAACATGGAGGATCTCATGGATGGTTGAAATATTTTCTCCTTAAAATCCTTGATATATATTTCCTCCCTAAAATCCTTGAGATATATTTCCTCCTTAAAATCCTTAAGAGATATTTTCTCCCTAAATATCTTTCCAATCCCTTTTAGTGGATCTGATGAGTGATCCTCTCCATGGTGGTTAAGCCTCCAAATCCTATATAATGAGGGATTTCCATGGAGAATAGGAGAGTGGAGATTTGAGGTATCAAACCCATGGTCTTGGGAGAAAGCTTTAGGATATCGAACTTATGATTTTGACAGCTTTGTGCAAGGGTTGGACGAGGAGTAATTGGAGAGGCTGTTGCGAATTCATTTATGGTTTGTGGGTATCTCTTTTGAGTTCTCATTAATATATGTTTGGCCTATTCCCTTCTAATATGTGTATCTTTACATATGTTGTCTATTATAGATGGATTTGATTAGACTAATCTTATAGAGTAGAGTAGGATTTCTTTGTCTTCTTGTTGTCCATTACATTGCAAGTGTCAAACGATGCCAAGGAGCTTGGGGATCAAGCTCAAAATGGAGTAGAGAGGACAAACACCAGAATAAGGTGCATCACACTTTCTTCCTTCTCCTTCTCTTTCTGATTAGGTAATTAGATTCAAATGGATATTAATGCCCAATGTTAGCATCTTTCTTGCATTCATGTCCTTTCTTGTTGCTTCGTTTGTCTGAACAGTTTGAGTGATTCCTCTTTCTCCCTGTCTTTTCTTGGATTCTTCACTGCATTTTCTTTTACTCCTTGAATGCTTGTTGGTTGTAGAATCCTTGATTGATTTCTTGTTTGAATAGGTTATCTCCTACTTGTTTTCTTCGAGTTCTCATTTTTTTGAGTGCATGTTTTGTTTGTAGCTCTTTTTGCTTCATGCCTTTTGCATCTCCATCTGACTCTTTCTTTCAATTGAAAGTAGTGTTTTATTGAAAGATTTGCATTTACTTTCTTTATACGTTAGAATCAAACAAAGAAGATAGTTTCATTCTTTCTTTTGGGTAGTGAAACTAGCTTTCATTTGAAGTAGCGAAATTGCATGGGTTTTGGAATTTTTGGTATTGGTGTACAGTCTCTTTGGATAATTTCTTGAGGATCTTGATATCTATGAGTTTAATAAAATTTTGGGACATTGTGCATTTGGGAATGATAAATGTTTTCTCCTTCTTGTAATATGGCTTTCATCGAAGTGGAATATTTGCATTCTCATTTCTTTGCATTGTTTAGAGTCGGTCAAAACACCATTTAGTCCATGCCATTTTCCTCTTAAGTAAGAAACAACCTTAAAATCAAGCGCTAAACTAAAATTTATCAGACATTTTACATTTTCTGTTAGCAAACCTACATTACCTTAGGCCATAGGGCTTTGGAATAGGTTGAAAGGATAAATTTCCAAAGCTATCAAACAAACTTAGCATCTTGTGATAGGGAGAGTAAAATCCAATTTTTGTATAAGTATAGTTGGGATCCCCTTCTCACACAAGGGTTATGCACGAGATGGCGTTCGAGAGAGAAAAAAAGATTATCCCTCTGAGGCTTAACCATTCGTAGTAGTCATATCGTATATTTTGGGTTCTTCTTGAGGTCCAATTGTCTTCATTTGGTCTCGGTGCTTCGTGAATTCCGAATCCGTTTGGGGTCCTTTGGAGTTCTACCGGTCCACTTGTCCTCAGTTCTCTTGAAGGATTTTGGACTTGTTATCCTGCCCATACGTTCAGACTAGACTGTCGATTGTACCATCCCAGAGGCTGACTGTGAGTTGGTGACCTTAGTAGCCACAATCCTTAGGGTTTTTACACAAGGTGATGGTGAAGGGAAGTCTTCGTTGTACCTAGAAAAGACATTGGTCAAACTCACTCGGGCTCCTTGGAGGGTAAATCCATTTTTATTGTTTATAATATTGCACCAAGGCATAAATCCGTTAAGCAAGTGGCCAATGTAACTGATCCACCTGCTATATCCCAGCCCCTTCCCATATTGATCTCACGATGTTGGATTTCATCACCGACTAGTGGTTTCATTGTGGAAAGGTTTGTTTAATTGTTTTCTTCTCATATTCGTAGCGTGCATTGTTTGTTTTCCTTAGTGGAAATTAGGTCGAGTCCATGTTAATTCCATCAACTCCTAGGAGTAGAGGAACCCCTTTTCCCGAGGAACCTTTCACCTTTCCTTGTTTTGGAAACATTGGTCCTCCGTGCATTTCCACATTGAGTCTTCTGGGACTCACGATCGGATTACTAGTTTGGTTGTTCCCCACTCTCGTGATCTCGAATCTTCCCAGTGCTTTGGCTACACCTAATGCTTCAGCTATAAGTACACCACCCACACATCAACCTCATGTTGACTTTTCGCCTTCTTCACCCATTAAGTCTCCTTCCCTTTCTCCTTCTTCGCCTAGTGAAAGCTCTAAAGCAAGTAGCCAAGTTGATAAGAAGAAGAAGAAAAAGAAAGAGAAGAAGAAGAAGAACCCAAAAAGGACCAAGCCTCCAACCACATCATATGTTGGACCCAAGAAACTAGCTACTTTTAATCGTACTGGGAGTGTTGATGAGGTCAACAAGATTAAAACGAAGAATCTGAAACCCAAATTCCCTTGCAGTCTTTGTAAGGGTGACCACTTTCTGAGGGATTTCCCTAGTCTTACCAAGGTCTTAGAAATGTGGTCCTCCACGTCATCGGCCCCTGCTGTACATGTTGGTGACACAACGTCAACTAGTGACGTTAAGGTTGGTAAGAAGAAGAGAACTGCTAAATTTCCTTGCATGTTATGTGAAGGTGATCATTACTCTCACCTTTGTCCTCGTATGAACGAGGTTTCTTCTTTTTTGGAAAAGCTTCAACTTCCAATTGGTTATCATAAGATTCCTCCCAACCCATCGTGTATTGGTGTACAATCTCTTTGGATAATTTCTTGAGGATCTTGATATTGATGAGTTTAATAAAATTTTGGGACATTGTGCATTTGGGAATGATAAATGTTTTCTCCTTCTTGTAATATATCTTTCATTGAAGTGAAATATTTTCATTCTCATTTCTTTGAATTGTTTAGAGTCGGTCAAAACACCATTTAGTCAACGTCATTTTCCTCTTGAGTAAGCAACTACCTTAAAATCAAGCACTAAACTAAAATTTATCAGACATTTTTACATTTTCTAGTAGCAAACCTACATCAGCTTAGGCTGTAGGGATTTGGAATAGGTTGAAAGGATAACTTTCCAAAGTTTTCAAACAAAATTAGCATCCTGCAATAGGGACAGTAAAATCCAATTTTTGTATAAGCATAGCTGGGATCCCCCTCTCACACAGGGGTTACGCATGAGATCGCATTCAGGAAAGAAACAAATATTATCCCTTCGAGGCTTAACCGTTCGTAGTAGTCAGATCGTATATTGGGGGTTCTTCAAGTGAGGTCCAAATTTCTTCATTTGGTCTCGGTGCTTCGTGAATTCTGAATCCGTTCGGGGTCCTCTGGATTTCTACTGATCCACTTGCCCTCAGCTCTCTCGAAGGATTTCAGACTTGTTATCCTGCCCATACGTTCGGACTGGATTGTCGACCGTACTTGTCTAGAAGTTGACTGCGAGTTGGTGTCCTTAGTAGCCATAATCCTTAGGGTCTTTACCCAAGGTGACGGTGAAGGGAAGTCTTTGTTGTACCTGGAACAAACGTTGGTCAAACTCACTCGAGCTCCTTGGAGGGTAAATCCATGTGTATTGTGTGGAAGCATGCACCAAGGTGTAAATCCATTAAGCAGGTCACCAACGTAACTAATCCACTCGCTCTATCCCAACCCCTTCCTATATCGATCTCGCGATGTTGGATTCCATCATCGACTAGTGGTTTCATTGTGGGAAGGTTTGTTTGATTGTTTGCTTCTCATATTCGTAGTGTGTGTTGTTTTTTTTCCTTAGTGGACCTTAGGTCGAGTCAGTGTTAATGGCATCAACTCCTGGGAGTACCAGCGAAGGGACCCCTTTTCCCGGGGAACCTTTCACCTTTCCTTGTTTTGGAAACATTGGTCCTCCGTGCATTGCCACACTGAGTCTTCCGGAACTCACGATCGGATTACCGGTTCGGTTGTTCCCCACTCCAGTGATCTCGAATCTTCCCAGTGATTTGGATGCACCTAATGATTCAGATGTAAGTACACCACCCACACATCAACCTCATGTCGACTTTTTGCCTTCTTCACCCATTAAGTCTCCTTCCCTTTCTCCTTCTTCGCCTAGTGAAATCTCTAAAGCAAGTAACCAGGTTGATAAGACGAAGAAGAAACTGAAAGAGAAGAAGAAGAAGAACCCAAAAAGGACGAAGCCTCCAACCACATTAGATGTTGGATCCAAGAAACTAGCTATTGTTAATCGTACTGGGAGTGTTGATGAGGTCGAAAAGATTAAAACAAAGAATTTGAAACCCAAATTCCCTTGCAGTCCTCATAAGGGTGACCACTTTCTGAGGGATTTCCCTGGTCTTCCCAAGGCCTTAGAAATGTTGTCCTCCACGTCATCGGCCCCTGCTGAACATGATGGTGATGCCACGTTAACTAGTGACGTTAAGGTTGGTAAGAAGAAGAGAACTACCAAATTTCCTTGCATGTTATGCGAAGGTGATCATTACTCTCACCTTTGTCCTTGTATGAACAAGGCTTATTCTCTTTTGGAAAAGATTCAACTTCCAATTGGTTATCATAAGATTCCTCCCAACCCATCGTGTATTGGTGTATAGTCTCTTTGGATAATTTCTTGAGGATCTTTATATCGATGAGTTTAATAAATTTTGGGACATTGTGCATTTGGTAATGATAAATGTTTTCTTCTTCTTGTAATATAGCTTTCATTGAAGTGAAATATTTGCATTCTCATTTCTTGGTATTGTTTAGAGTCGGTCAAAACACTATTTAGTCCACGCCATTTTCTTGAGTAAGCAACAACCTTAAAATCAAGCGCTAAACTAAAATTTATCAGACATTTTTACATTTTCTGGTAGAAAATCTACATTAGCTTAGGTTGTAGGGATTTGGAATAGGTTGAAAGGATAACTTTCCAAAGTTGTCAAACAAACTTAGCATCCTGCAATAGGGAGAGTAAAATCCAATTTTTGTATGAGCATAGCTGGGATCCCCCTCTCACATAGGGGTTATGCATGAGATCACGTTCATGAGAGAAACAAAGATTATCCCTCTAAGGCTTAACCGTTTGTAGTAGTTAGATCGTATATTGGGGTTATTCTTGAGGTCCATCTGTCTTCATTTGGTCTCGGTGCTTTGTGAATTCTAAATCCATTTAGGGTCTTCTAGACTTCTACCAGTCCACTTGTCCTCTGTTCTCTCGAATGATTTCAGACTTGTTATCTTGCCCATACGTTCAGACTAGACTATCAAATGTACCCACTTAGAGGCTGACTGCGAGTTGGTGACCTTAGTAGCCATAATATTTAGGGTCTTTACACAAGGTGACAGTGAAGGGAAGTCTTCGTTGTACTTGGAACATATGTTGGTCAAACTCACTCGGGATCCTTAGAGGGTAAATCCACGTTTATTGTGTGGAATATTGCACCAAGGCGTAAATCCGTTATGCAGGTCGTCAACATAACCGATCCACCCGCTCTATCCAACCCCTTCCTATATTAATCTTGCACTGTTGGATTTCATCACTGACTAGTGGTTTCATTGTGGGAAGGTTTGTTTGATTGTTTGCTTCTCATATTCATAGTGTGTGTTGTTTGTTTTCCTTAGTGGACCTTAGGTCGAGTCAATGTTAATGGCATCAACTCCTGGGAGTACCAACGGAGGAGCCCCATTTCCCGTGGAACCTTTCACCTTTCCTTGTTTTGGAAACGTTGGTCCTCCATGCATTGCCACATTGAGTATTCCGAGACTCATGATTGGATTACCAGTTTGGTTGTTCCCCACTTCGGTGATCTCGAATATTCCCAGTGCTTCGGTTGCACCTAATGCTTCAGATGTAAGTACACCACCCACACATCAACCTCATGTCAACTTTTTGCCTTCTTTACACATTAAATCTCCTTCCCTTTCTCCTTATTCACCTAGTGAAATCTATAAAGCAAGTATCTAGGTTGATAAGAAGAAAAAGAAACATAAATAGAAGAAGGAGAACCCGAAAAGGACCAAGCTTCCAACCACATCAGATGTTGGATCCAAGAAACTAGCTACTATTAATCATGTTGGGAGTGTTGATGAGGTCGATAAGATTAAAACGAAGAATTTGAAACCCAAATTCCCTTGCAGTCTTTGTAAGGGTGACCACTTTCTAAGGGATTTCCCTAGTCTTTCCAAGGTCTTAGAAATGTGGTCCTCCATGTTATCAGCCTCTGTTGGACATGTTGGTGATGCTCCATCAACTTGTGACGTTAGGGTTGGTAAGAAGAAGAGAACTACCAAATTTCCTTGCATGGTATGGGAAGGTGATCATTATTCTCACCTTTGTCCTCGTATGAATGAGGCTTCTTATCTTTTGGAAAAGATTCAACTTCCAACTGGTTATCGTAATATTTTTCCCAACCCATCGTTAGTTGATGGAATGGTCAATCTGGTTCCATCCTCGGTCAGCCTAGTTGATCAAGTGGTCAGTATGGTTTCATCCTCAGTTGAACCACTAACCAAAGTAGTTGATCGAGTTCTGTCATCGATCAACCCCACTTTGCATCTAAAAAGTGAAACCCAA
Organism: Picea sitchensis; assembly: GCA_010110895.2. Taxonomy (NCBI): domain Eukaryota; kingdom Viridiplantae; phylum Streptophyta; class Pinopsida; order Pinales; family Pinaceae; genus Picea; species Picea sitchensis. The sequence goes on from SNQJ01S0109513.1 coordinate 50,239, forward strand.
GTGATTGATCCAGTCCATTCATTGGTCAGTCCCACCCTTCATCCGAAGAGTGCCAAAGTGGTCGATCCCATTCCGTCATTGGTCGATCCCACTCCTCCTCTGAAGATTGCCAAAGTGGTTGATTTGGTTCCGCCATTGGTTGATACCACTCCTCCCTTGAGGAGTACCAAAGTAGTTGCTCCGGTTACATCATCGGTCAATCCCACTCCTCCTCTGAAGAGTGCCAAAGTGGTGGATCTGGTTCCACCATCGGTCGATCCCACTCCTCCTTTGAAGAGTGAAACCAAAGTGGTCGATCCAATTCCACCACCTGTCGATCCCACTCCTCATTCAAAGAGTGAGGATGTCGCTCAGGTCTACCTTGTTAATACTGATTCACCCAGACAAGGGGGCACTCCTCCCATCCCAATGGCACCCCCTTCAAGCAATAAGATGATTTCTATTGATTGGAATCATTTGAAAGAATCCCTTATTCCTTCTTACGTGCCTTTCCAAATCACCATGCATGTTTGTGATAGGAATATTCCTGACACTGTAATAGACGAAGGTACTTTTTTTAGCATCTTATCCACGAATGCTTGGCAAGATTTTGGTTCCCTGTGGCTTATGCCCATGACTCAGAATATGTTGACCTTTGATAGAAGAGCTAGTCGACCTTTAGGGATACTTCCTCAGTTTTTGGTTACTTTGAGAGGAAAAACGGTCTACGTTGATGTGATGGTAGTTCACGACCCCTTGGAATTTAACCTGCTCCTAGGACGAGACTATGTCTATGCTATGAGAGCTTTTGTCTCCACTCTTTTTTGAGTCATGTGTTTCCCTCACAACAGAAACATAGTAAAAATCGACCAACTTTCATTCATTGACCCTCATCTAATGGTCAACCATCTGCCTTCCATGAATGGTCCATACATGCCAGTGATGTCTGCCCCACCGTAGGTCAATTATGTATTGACCGGCCCCATGTGTTCAACCCCGCAGGAGAGGGAATCTCTCCCTTCTCCTGACTTATATCCAATAGTTGAAATGGTCATCTCTTCGATAAGCTTTTTAGAGCCAGATCTCCCTACCCTTATCGAGGTCGTCAACATGTATTCCTTACAGAGTGCTTTTATTTCATCTAGCGAAGATCTCCTAGAATCCATGATTGATGTTTGTCCCTTGACATGTATTCCTTCCAGAGCATTGTACTCTTGCAAGCCATGATCGAGAAGAATCCATGAGCATAGTTTTCCTCTTTGTGGCAAGCTCATTAAAAAATGAAATAGAAGCTATGAGCATAGTTTCTCTTCTCTGTGGAAAGCTCATTAAAAAATGAAATAGAGGTCATGAGCATAGTTTTCCTCTCTGTAGAAAGCTCGTTAAAAAATGAAACATAAATCCGGGGATTAAACCCGGAGCCTTGAGCATAGTTCTTTTCCTGTGTCAAGCTCGTTAAAAAATGAAACAGTCACCTCTCCCGTTGAGTCGAGTTCTTTCGCTAGATCTCATAGATATTGAGTCAAGTCTTTAGCTAGATCTCATAGATGTCGATTCGAGTCTTTTGTTAGGTATCATATTTGAACCTTCCTTTCATCAACCCTTATCCTTTTCCTCCATCTATTACAGGAATTGGTGACAACCTCAAAGTCGGCGAATGAATTGAAGCTTGGGGGGATGTCTCCAACCTTTGATTATCATTCTGGAGTTAAGCCACTATCTTTTCAAGTTGGGGGAAAAGTACCAACCATCCATGGGTATCCCAACCTTTGGAAATTACATTGGGAATTTACAAGAAAAAGTTTAATTTTGTTTCAAGCTTGTGTAAAAATGAAACCAATACCGAGCTTAGTCTTTGTTCTTTCTCATGCTCGTAAATACATGAGAATGTAACCGAGTAAAATTTTATCACTTTTCGGACTCGTAAATGTTATACAAAAAAGGAACCCCCTAGATTCTCCTTTAAGCTCTTTTCAGACTCTCTAAACATGAAAATATTGCCGAGTGATCTTGCTTCATTATACACTCGTTAAAAGGTTTGAAAGGGCATCTCTCAAGTGGTATTTTATCTCTTTTTCGGCCTCGCGAGACTAAAATTATGAAAAATGACAACCCTGGAGTCGTCTTTAAGTACTTTTTAGGCTTTCTAAACATGAAAAACCACCAAGTTTTCCTTCTCTGGACTCATTAAAAATCACACATTGAAGGGCCCATATGGGAACAAACCTTTAATTCTTCTATCTTTTTAAACAAAGGAAGAGGAACTTACCGAAGGTGAGTTATATCGAGCATGTGTTATCCTCCTCGAGCTTGTTAAATTAAAAAGAGGTACTCATCTATCTGGGTGGGGGAAAAAATAGAAGGACGTGGGTCAAGTTTTTGAGAATCCTTTATGGCAGATTTTGTTGCCCTTGAACATGGCACATGTTTGTGTCTCGTCTTACATTTGGGTAATCTACTTGTCTCTGAGTCATACCAATTCCATGTGTCACCATACTTTTTCGTCCATTGAAAGAGTTCTCTTATTGTCATCACATTACATTTTGGTACTCGTTGAGTCAATGCTGCCAAGTCAATTGTCATGCCTCATCATGTTCAAGGGAAGTTTCACTTCAAACCATCCATCTGTAGTATTACCAGTTTCCATTTCTTGTGTCAATCCATACTCATTTGATTCACCATCTTACATCACTTTCTTATGTCAGTTTTGTGTCGCTGATGGGGGATACATCAAGGCCCTCCTTCGACGACTCTTTTCCTGTCAACTTCAACACATCATCCAGGAATTATACTTAAAAACCAATTAGTACCTTGGGACTTGCATGTCTTAATGACAGGCCTCCTCACTTTCAACAATGGGTTTACATCATTGACCTCTGATCGGATGATTCCATGAATGTTCGACCTCAACTCATTTATTCACATTCCCTGGAATGTACACTGGTACCTTGGGAGTCATTGACATCATTAGTGATTTCCCTCGCACTTGTTAATGGTTTACCTCAATGACTGATAATCAAGTGGTTTCTACCATGTTCGATGGCTAGATTTGTACCACATCAGGATTGGGACGAAGACCCTGGGTTGAGAATTCACTCTATTATTTGCTTTGCCCAGGTTGTGAAGGAGATAATTTGAGCATGTTGATATATAGACTATCACATAGATCCACATAGTATTGGTTTGTGGCTATGTTTTATCATCTCGTAGCTCCACTGTGTATTTTTCGTGGCTACGACGAGTTCATGTCATGGAGGTATGGATCCACATTGTATCTTTGGTGGCCATATACTTAGTCAATATTTTTCATGGATCCACAGTGTATTGGCTAGTGACCGTGCTTTGTGTCATTTCGTATTCTGAGCATAGGTATGCCTGCCTAAAAAATGGAACATATATTAATATTGTTTGATGGTTTTTTGCAACTTCTTCCAGGTTCTCCAACTCCACACCCTTGCATTAAAGATTTGTAAAGTGTTTCGTCCATCATTCTCTTCTGACCTCACACTTTAGGGAGCATTCTGTTACACATGAAATTTTCACACCTAGGTACCTCGTCCTAAGTGTCATAAGTGTCATATAAGTGTCTCATATAACTTGACACCAAGAAATAACCTATGTCACAATCCTTAGTCAATGTGGAGGAGTGATATATTACATGAAGGCCAAAATACCAAGTGCACATGAATTATTATTAATATTCATGAAAAATAAATTAATTAAGTGTGAGAATCCACCTCACATTTGGTTTCCTATTCT